>JAXGGA010024953.1:0-11289 GCA_038373865.1 Uloborus plumipes | reverse complement strand
GGGGGGGGCTGACTGACGGGGGGGGTCCTGACTGACGGGGGAGGGGTGACTGACGGTCAGTCCAGTGACTGACGGGTTCACTTGACTGTGGTCAGGGAACCATCATCTTTATGCACTGATGATGGGGCTTCATTTATAATAGCCCCGAAAGAGCTATTTGCCAGAGTTTTCTAACTCTTTTTAAACATTTTAATTGTACTTTTGGACACGTTGGTTTGCATTTTTAACGCGTATTTTTTTGTTTTTTAAAATTATAATTTAAATTATCATTATTGTTTTGCAGTTGCTGTTTATACTTAATCAGAATTTACTTATTTTTAGTACATGATATTAACCCATTGATGCCTAGCGTCCCTTTTTAGGGACAGTCCAAAAAAGGGTCTGAATTTCCCCAAAATGAACATTTCAACCAAATAAGTGTTCAATTACTACCTTGGTATTGTTTCAATTCGTTATGAACAGAGTGCAGCGCATAACCATTGCAAAATGTGTTCTGTAGCAGTTTTAATATGATCTTGATCAAAAATCACATCGTTTCACAAAAAAGCTGAGTTTTCAAAGTGATTCCCAGCTTTCCAGTTTATGTTACTCGCTGATTTTATTGCTTCTTATAAAATGTCTTTTTAAATATTATATCGTAGGCAGAAAAACATTTTAGTAAAAAAAGTATTTACCCTCTGGGGTCTATCGTAACTTTTAAGGGACGATTTTTCTTTCCTTAGTAAAAAAAAATATTTTTACTAAGAAATACCGATAATATAAGCTAAATATTTTTACTACTTTAAAAATATTAATTACGTAATATTTTTGTCATTATTTTTCCTGTCCATTAAGCACTGTTTGTAACCAGTATACAAAATATCTTTGAAAAAAAATGTCAGTCATTAATGGGTTAAATGTAGAATGTCGTTAGAATCATTATGCTGTTGTAAAAATAATCAGGTATACGCACTCATTGTTTTGTATTTTCAAATTAATTTTAAATAATCAAGCTATTTAGAAAAGATTAAAATTACATGTAAAAAATTCCCCGAGAGAGAACAACAAGCCATGAAGTAATATTGAAAGCCCCGTTAAAACATAAAATAATCCGTAGACTAAATAAAACTACATTAAAAGCTCCATCAAATTTAAAATAGTCCAACAAATAAATATATCATGCAGTTAAAAGAAATGACAAGAGTTTCAATAGAATGTAAAATGATGAGCAAACATGGCGGCAACGTAGAGGATATTTATTTTTGTCAAGGTGGAAACTAAACAAGTCTTTAATCATGCAATACACCGCCAACTCCGCTATTTCGATCCATTTACAGCTGTTTCGAGCTTATTGTGCTCTCATCAGCATGGAATACGAAAGTAGTCGAGTTGGAGGCAAAAAATCTCTTATATAGCAAAGAGAGCCAAAAAAAAAAAAAACTGGTAGCTAATATAAAATTAGAATACCAGCGAGCGACCGCACTTGGTAAGGTTCAACTCGTAATTTTTTTTGGGCAGAGCTCAAAGTATAAAGCAGTGAGTAACAGCCCCTAAGCAAGGGCTAAGGCAGAATTATCCAATACACCGCCAACTCGGCTATTTCGATCCATGGACACTGGACAGCTGTTTAGAGCTTATTGTGCTCTCATCAGCATGGAATACGAAAGTATATAAGCTCGAAACAGCTGTCCATGGATCGAAATAGCCGAGTTGGCGGTGTATTGCATGTTCCTGCCTTAGCCCTTACTTAGGGGCGGTTACTCACTGCTTTCAAGTCTTTAAACGTTAATGGTGCCCTGCTTTATACACTGTAAAAAATGAATGTTGTTTTTACAGTATAATACAGTTAATTTTATAGTAATAATTTGTAAAAATTTCTTAACTTTGACAGTAATAAACTGTAAAAATAGCTAATTTTACAGTTTATTACCGTGCATTTTACAGTTTCAAAATTGGAACCTCGGCTTCCAGTATTATACTGTTTTTTTTTTTTATTTTGCAGTATAGTATTGCTAAATTTTACTGCAATAATCTGTAAAATTTCTAACTTTACTTTCTAACTGTAAAATTGCTAGTTTTACAGTTGATTACTGTGCATTTTACAGTTTTAAATTAGAACCTCGGCTGCCAGTATTATACTGTAAAAACAACAGTTCCTTTTTTGCATTGTAATCTTATTGAAGTTTAGAAAAATTCCTCTACCCTCCCAACCGATATTTGAAAATCGCAAATATTTCAGGAAAATATCTTTTGAAAGTATCATTTCACATTGAAAAAATATATTATTCTGCGCAACATTATCAAAGGGGATTTTCAATAAAAAAGTTAATTAAAAGGCTATTTTAACCCTTACGTGTCTAGTTAAATAGTAAATTGAAGTGATAATTAAAATTTCATTCGGTTAAAGAGACAAATTAACACTGAGTCCTTCGACTTTAACTGGATAAGTTAAATCAACCATACGCTGTTTAAGAGGTTAATGCAATATTACATCCATTTTATCAGAATGAAAAAATACATGAAGATTCGTTTGAAAAGACCGGAGATAAGATTAAGACAACAGATGCTTTCTTACAAAAATATAATTCAGAAACAAGTGAAAAAAAAAAAGATTCAACACTTCTATGAAGTAAAGTTGAGTTTATGCTCGAATATCACATCGGAAAAAAATCTTAGAAATAATTGTCTTAGTGTTGATTGTACCCTTGAGGAAGTATGCAATGGAAACTGCATGCAATAAAGCAGTGAGTAACCGCCTCTAAGCAAGGGCTAAGGCAGAAACATACCGCCAACTCGTTCATTTCGATCCATGGACTGCAGTTTTGGGTTTATTATGCACTCATCAGCATGGAATAGGAAAGTAAACGAGTTGGAGGCAAAAATCCTCTTAAAGAGCATAGAGAGCCGAGCAGTCCATGGATCGAAATGAACGACTTGGCGGTGTATTGCATATTCCTGCCTTAGTCCTTGCTCAGAGGCGGTTACTCACTGCTTTATACCCGAGCTCTGCCTTAAAATTTACTAGTTATACCGTTCCCATGTGCGATCGCTCGCTGGTATTCTAATTTCACATTAGCTACCAGTTTTTGTTGACTATCTTTGCTCTATAAGAGGATTTTTGCCTCCAACTCGGCTACTTTCGTATTTCATGATAATGAGGGCATCATAAGCCCGAAACTGCAGTCCATGGATCGAAATGAACGAGTTGGCGGTGTACTGCATGCATACAATAGTTTCAAGCTTTTAGGCGCTTCTTTTGTTCAAGAAAATGGATCTATAGGACAGAAATAGCTGATTTTAGAAACTTAATGTGTATAACTTCATTTTTTCATTGCAGTAAAGATGTATTGAGACACTAATTACGTGCATGTAGATTTTAAATGCAAATGGATGCCGAGATTGAGCTCCCACTGAAAACAAAATTAGAAAGACTTTTTCAAGAAACCAAACATATCAATACAGATATCAAAAATATTTTAAGAAATTATTTTAGATAGGTTTAGTTTCGAACAAACTGCATTCAAATAGTACAATTTACTCAAAAAACTGAGTATCTTTCTATCTATCTATGTCACCCTTCTTTCTCCTGAACGATAGTGAACTGAAAGTCGAACCAGGTACTGATGGATTGGTAATTTTTCAGGCTTCATTAGTTTTAATTCACGTAATTATACGATTTTAATTAACGAAGATGTCAATTAATAAGTAGTCAAATTTAAATCGATTTGGTCTAAATAATTAAATATGAAATCCATTGTTACAAAACGTGGTTGCTATGAAACAGTAATAATAGTGATAGAGAATTTTGAATGAAGGCTTAACTAAATCAAGCATGAAAATCAGTAGCGGGCCAAGTACGTAGTACTTTTATGGCTAGCTACTTGTAGTTTTCTGAAATATAAATTAGTTGAAAAACCATCTACTTATATTAAAAACTGGGTATCTATGTCTGCTTCTTTCCTTTGAGCAAGCAAAACTTACTGAAACTTTCCTCACCATCTTGAAGGCGCAAGTGCCCGTGCAACATCTCAATAATTCGAATGATTTTTTGATGCAGGAAAAGAGAAAAGGCGCGAAACGCCTCTTAGCGAGCCACGGGGAGTAGTTTCTTGAAATTTTCCTCACTACATTCAAGGCACGAAGTGCCAGTGCAACGCCGGACCACATGCGTAGTATGTCTTGAAATCTTATGAATAATAGATTATATCAAATAATATAACATCAGAATGAGGTAAAAGTTAGGGAGGGGGGACGTTATGCACCAACATGCCGAAGGAAGCTAATCTAGCTGCCCTGGCAGCTAGTCAAACTATTAGGTTCTGCTGTGAAGAAATAGAGGCTTCGGCGGCCGCCTCGACGAAAATAAACTTTTTTTTTTTAAATCACGCTGATAAAATCAACAGAAAAAAGTTTCCAAAGACATAGAGTGGTGTACTGAAAAAAAAAAAAAAAAAAAAACAATGGCACTCCGGGAGTACCGAAAAAAGTAAACTCTTGAACAATTACGCGTGTATTTTTTAAATCGTAAATATTTTTTTCTATTTCAAAAAATGCCAACATGCATGTGTAATGCACATGTACAATATATATGTGCATGCAATACACCACCAGCTCGTTTATTCCATTCATGGACTGCAGTTTCGCAACTTACTGCTTTGTACCCGAGCTTTGCCTCAAAATTTTCGAGTTGTACCGTACCAAGTGCGGTCGCTCGCTGGTGTTCTAATTTCACATTAGCTACCAGTTTGTGTTGGCTTTCTTTGCTCTATAAGAGGATTTTCGAATCCAGCTCGTTTAATTCCTATTCCATGCTGATGAGTTCATAATAAGCACGAAACTGCAATCCATGGATGGAATAAACGAGCTGGCGTTGTATTGCATATTTCTGACAGCCCTGGCTTAGGGACGGTTACTTACTGCTTTATATATGTATATATTTATATTCAGGTCAAATTGCAGGCAACGAATATGCTGATAAATTAGCCAAGGAGTCCAGAGAACTTAATACTAACAACAACAGCGTCTATCTCCAAGATGCAAACGCAATAGCGAAATCTAAAGTTAGAGATAAATCAATCCAAGTGAAACACCAGCTCTGTGAAATAAATACAAGTCGACCAATAACAAAAACTATAACCAGGCTGAGAACCGGCCATCACAGGGGCATGAAGATTGATCGAGAGGGTAGAAGGGTGTATAGAAACTGTTGCAATTGCCCAGATACACAGCTTACACCTTGTCATATCTTTGAGTGTCCAGCAATAAGTGCGAACCTGAGAGAAATTGATGTATTGCCGTCACTTGTTGACCTTTATGACGATAACATTCAACAAATCGCAAAAGCAGTTATAAGGATCCATGGAGTTATTTAGTTCGGCTAAGACATAGACACGACAAAAAAAAAATATATTCAGAGGTGTCAATAACGGTAACAGTAACAGCTATGTGACTCTAATTGTTTATTTTACTATTTCAAAATGGGCTCATAGAGCAAAAAGAAGTTTTCACTTCGCTTCAAAAAAAAAAAAAAAAAAAAAAAAAAAAATCATAATAATAGTATATCATATATGAACAGGTGGTTTTCTTGTTTTTTTTTTTTCGTTCAAGACTCAATAATACAAACGATATGTTTTAGTTATTTATTTGAATTCTCCTTTTTACTTCCTTTTAATTAGTAAAGGAAGTAATGTGATCGATAAAAAAAATTCACTTAAATTTGGGTCTAAATTTTGATTTGGCTTACCCCCGAATGAATGTTGAGTCGTTTTTTCGACCTGTCAGCACGTGCATATGTACCAACATATAACCAGCCGAAAAATTATTTTCAACCACCCCCGAGTTAATTACGACGAGTTTTCTGTGCGTATGTATGTATGTCGTATCACTCAAAACTATATGCCCGTAGAAGCTTCTAGTTTCAAGCATATTCATGATAAGTTTTCAGAAAATAGGGTCGAATTCAATGCCTGGTATTAAAGTTCTTTTTTTTTTATCAAAGGCAAAAGTATCTTTTATCTGCACTTTAAGAACGAACTTCCAGAAAGTTTCCTCGCCAAATCTCCAACTGAAGAGATATGGAATCGCGTCACAGCGGAACATTGCAAAAGCTGCTTCAGAGTTTCAGCGGCGACCGTATAAGTCTTTTAAGTTCGAAACTTCTCTCGAATTTTATTTCTTGAGATTTTTGTTTGTTTGTTTTCGAAGCTTATGAGAAACATTTTCATAGTTTATTTTGAGTACTTACGGTGCGGCCCGGAAAAAGAAAAGAGCCGGCTGCATTGATTTTTTACTTTGTGGGAATGTTTTGCTTCTGTGCGGTGGATGCTGCGCGTTTGATTTGTCTCTGCGCAGCAACAGTTATTTTTCCTTTTTTTTTAAATATAAAAGCTTCAGGCAGGAGCACCCCGATCGGAGGTCACGGGAGGTCATTGTGACCACCCAATAATTTCCGTATTCGGCACATTTTGCTGATGATTCGGCAATTTAAAGACAATATAGCAACATTTAGATTATTTGTTCTTTTTAGTTCTTAGAAATGTCATTTAAAAGATGACTAATGTTTTTCCTCACTAAGTGTTATGCATGTACAACATGTGTGCATGCTTGTATTTTATCTTTTGGTAAAATTAAAACTTCATTCGGCAAATTGATAATTTTCCCCCTCTCAAAAATTTTAGTTCGGGGCGAAAATGGCTTCAAGTACGTTTTTCAAATCGGTTAAGACACACACATATAAACAAATATTTCAAGCACTTATATGAATTGTGCAATGAGTTACCGCCCATAAGCCAGGGCTGAGGCAGAACTGAAGCAAATGCCCCCACAGCTCGATCATAGCATCCTAAGACTGCAGGATGCTATGATCGAGCTATGGGTGCATTTGCTTCAGTTCTGCCTCAGCCCTGGCTTACGAGCGGTAACTCATTGCACATTACCCAGCTTTTGCCTTCAAATTTCGAGTTGAGCCGCACCATAGTTTGCGGACGCTCGCTGGTAAGATAAATTCACTTTATCTACCAGTTTGTTGGCTATCTTAGCTACATTAAGAGGATTTTTGTCTCCGGCTCGATCATTGGCTATTCCTAACTGAGGAGCCCATAATAAGGGCGAAACTGCAGTCTTAGGATGCTATTATCGAGCTGTGGGTGCATTTGCTTCACTTATATGAATATTTAAGCATGTTTTAGTTCTTTGTGGGGGCGGGCTTGTAATTCCTTATCTCCTTTTGCTATTTGATTATACACACTCACACACATATAAATAAATTAATAAGTAAGTAAATAAATAAAAGAAAATGATAAAACATAGATGTACAAACTTAACATGTGCTTTAATCATATTTAATTAATCCGTCAATTAATTGAAGGGCTTGGAGGATGAAGGGGCTAAGTTACATTTTAAAAATGAACACTCTCTTAATGGTATAAGCAATGGATACAGGTAAACAAATAAAACTTGGAACATCAAACAGTAGATGTCAATAGACCAATTTCATTCCCAAAATGAACATTTCAACCAAATAATAGTGTTTAATGAGTACCTTGGTATTGTTTCAATTCGTTATTAACAGATTGCAGCACATAACCATTGTAAAGTGTGTTCTGTAGCAATTTTAATATGATCTTTATGAAAAATTACATCGTTAACAATCTCAAGAAAAAAAGCTAAGTTTTCAAAGTTATTCCCAGCTTCCCAATTTATGTTAGTTGCTGATTTTATTTCTTCTTATAAAATGTCTTTTTAAATGTTATATCGTAGGCAGAAAAAAAATTCAGTAAAAAAAGTATGTACCCTCTGGAGTATATATCGGAACTTTTAAAGGAAGATTTTTCTTTCCTTAATAAAAAAAAAAATATTTTTTACATGATATTTTTTTAATTATTTTTCTTGTTCATTCTTGTTCACACTGTTTGTAACCAGCATACAAAATATCTTTGGGAAACAAATGTCGGACATTAATGGGTTAAAATTCATTCATTTTTTTTAACTCTAGTGTTTTAATTAAACATTAAGAAAAACCCCGACCCTAAATTCCTACATCATATTAAAACGAACTTCGCTGGTCAGAAAGCATTTTAAATTCAAATTTACTGACAAAGTTAAATGTTCATATTTACGCTATAAGAGCTGCTAAAAGTTGTGAATTATAAATTTTATCCTTCAGTGCAAAAATTAATTTAAAGAATTGCTTTAAGTTACATTTCAATGACAATTAGCTTTTTATATTCAATTTTAATTGTCTTCAAAAATACCATATGAGCACATGCAAAAATATATAGTTTCCCTTCTTTTCACAATCAACATTTTAATTCATGTCTTTCATGTGGAAATTCTATCTAAGTCTCTGTTAACAGGTGTTACGTATTCTAAAGCGTATTTACCATGTGCATCGGGGTGAGAAAGCTTCTGTATTGTCAGAAATTTTCTGGCAGAAATTACGTGCTGACTTTTGTTCTCATTTCTCAACATGTGCTGCTTTTCAGTAATAGTCGCAGTTAAAGCAGGTAATAAAAAATTGTATAGATGCTTTCTGTGGGCGTACACTACTTAAAATAAGTACATTTTGATTATATTTTCATGGAAAGTTAAATCGATCAGTTTTGAAAGAAATGTTTTCTGTATTATTTTCACTGTTATCGTTTTGGTGAAACAAAGGATGCTGTTATTAGTTAAGAGTCACACTAACACTATTTTGTTATCAGAGAAAATAAGTAAAGTAAGCACTTTAATGTATTTCAACTACATTAGATATACAAAAAGTATTCTAAAAAAGTACGGTCGTTGGAAAGAAATTACTTTAACGGAAAACATGTGTGAAACTCGTACTGAATGATTGAGATTTAACGAAAAGTTAAGTTATATTTTAACGAATGAAAATGCTATAGAAAGCTAAATCCTATTTGAATGATTAACCCTTTAACGGGCACAAGTCGGTTTCTTCAAAAAGTAACGTTTTACAAAATAATTAGAGAAATGAAGCTTATTTACGGAGCCAAAAGGATTTTCAATTTTATTGCTGTGGCTATTGTTTTTTAGAGGGGTGGTAACATATCAACTACCGCCAAATACACCCAATCACATTTTACTTACATATTCAATAGAAAAAATAACACATATATTCACATTACAAATAATTTCACAAGCAAATGTGCATTTTTGTAAAGCTACTCATTATTAGTTATTTCAAAATTAAAAATATATTTATTACACAGGAAATGAGTTATAGAAACACTAAATGCGATGTAAATTGACAAAAGTATTTTTAGTTTTGCTGATGAAACATTATGTAACATAGAGCAGCGCACAATGGAACATTATATATTGTACATAAAACTTTTGTTCGTTTCTAGCTGGTTTTAAGTTCTAGTGTGGTGGCAAGATATTTTACCACCGCCTTAAAAAGGGCTAAATGTACCATGAAAAGCTAAATTCATTTTAAAGGGTTATCTATAAAAATAACTTTTAGAGAAAATGTCTCAGACTTTCCAAACGATCTTCTTTTTCCGCTTAAATTAAATGGTGAAAAAAAAAAATTGAACGGGAGTCTTCATCTCAAAGAAAACACGCTAAAAGTCGGCCATTACAATATTATTTTAGCGAACCCCCCCAAAATATTTCGCGAACCCTCAGGGTTCTGTAAGCCACCGGTTTTGAACCGATGGTTTAAACCATAATTTCATTATTTCGGACCACTTGGCTCACCCTATTGCAGTAAAGCCTGCCTAATAGATTAGCCATTTGGCAAAAAAAAAAAAAAAAGAAGAAAAAAAATTAATAAGTGAAATATTCCGTTATCCGGAATTAAAGAATGCTCTACAACAGTTGGTGTGGCGTACTCAGGGGGGGGGGGGGGAGGGAGCTGATAGGGCTACAGCCCCATCCGAAATTTTCCAAAAAAATTTGAAAAACTTAAGCTGAAATCGTTTATTTATTTTTATTCATTTATTTATTTACTTTTCCTTTCTTGGTGAAATCAAGACATGAGAATTTTTTGAAAAGAAAATTGTGTCAAAATTAAAGGAAAGGAAAATAAAGCAAATTCCTTCTTCTTTTCCTCTCTTTCCTTTTCTTTATACATCCGTTTTACTGTGCGTGACGTGTATGGTTATTTCATAATTAAATTTTGTTGACATTTATTTTAAATATGTTCCAGAAACACCGATTTAGTGCTTTTCATTCATCTAATTCTGTGAAATAAATTTCATCAATGTGCGATTGAAACTCAATATTAGAAATATAGTTTTATATTGAAAAAACATTCATTTTTTTAGTGTAATTATGCGACGAGGTCGCATTCTGTATTCTGAAAATCCTCCCACTGGAGCCAGGTTTGAACCTGCGCCTGCCTTTTGGCGTTAAAGGGCAGCGTCTTAACCACTACAACAGCGCTATCGGAATAAAGAAAGGTTACACAGGATTAAAGAAAGTAAACTTCCTCACCAGGAGCACAAGATGGGACATGGGTCCACGTGCCGTTGTTGCATGACACGGGTGTTGCATTGTAGATGACGTCATAACGAGCAAGGCACGTGATGTTGATCTCTACGCCATGAAGCACTCGTGCACCCGGAGAAAAATCCGTAAAATTTCCTTGCTCCATTTCAGGCACAATACACGGGGCTAAAATAGGGGCGAGAAGAAAAAATATTAAACATAATAAAGTGTTTAAATATTTGAACAATCAAAAAAGCATTATAATGTATCCACACATTCTGAGAGACAGTTTTTTTTAAAATAATTACATATAGCTTTAGGATGTTAGAGGGCGAGATTTCTGAAAAGTTAATGAAAATCGAAGCTGGTACAGAGGAGAAAAATATATTTCGGTTTTTGTCGAATGGAATAACCCAAAAATCAGCTTAAGCTGGTGAATTTTCTTTTCTCTGAAATTTTGTACATGCAGCAGTAACCAACGTTTCCACACTAAGGCAAAAAAAGTACACTTCTTGAATTCAGATTATGTTTTTCGCAATAACGAATTACGATAAGTGTGTGTGTGCGTGTAGGAAGTCATGTGTGTGTGTCTTGACATACATCTGTGTGTTGGCGTATATGTGTGTAATCGTATTTTTATATGTGTAATCGGGTGTGTTTGTAGGCAGTTGTGTGTGGGTGTGTATGCATGTACGTGCATGCGGTCGTGTGTATGTGTGTGTGTAGGACATGAATGTCACCCCCAGGAGGAGCGAAGGCCGAAGACCAGACGCGGGTGGAAGCGCGGAGTGCATAAGCGGAATCTGAACAAAGGAACCACAAAGGCGACTACTGTCGAAAATGAGTTTAAATAGCAATTCGGTGATTGCTCAAAAG
>JAXGGA010024952.1:0-11290 GCA_038373865.1 Uloborus plumipes | reverse complement strand
AAATTTTCCCTTGCTTCCTTTCTGGGGATTGTACTGCCCGGGACGTGCAGTCCTTGGGAAGGGGGCAATGTTACAAATCTTGTAAATAGTTGTTGTTTTTCCTGCCTTGCTTTATTTTCATTAGTTTTGGTTTTATCTGACGTCATGTTGCAAAGGTATCTGAAGATATCACTTTTATCACTGGTATACCGGCCCTCTGTAACGTTTTGTAGTTTTTATACTTGCCCTACATTTGATAAGCGTGAAGACATTTTCCCCGCTGAGTGTGTTTTTTTTTTCTTCTTTTTAGAAATTTCATGAATGAATTGGAATACTCCAGATTTTGCTAGAAATGTCCTTGAGTGTATAAAAAGCTGGCCTTGAACACAAGTCAGTCAGTTGTTTTCAGATTTGATTCTGGTGACTCGTTTTATTCGCTATTCGCTTGGGCGAATGTTTGTTTTGCTTTTGTAATTGCTTAATTACTGTTCACGTTAGATACGTGGTGCTGAATTACTGTTGAGAGTACAGTGTAGTGTTTGCTGCCTAATTGCTGATGTTTAGCAATTGTTTTCTGCTCTTATTGTAAATAGTGTAAATACTTGTAAATAAATTTATAGTTACTTCCTCAAGATTGGAACGCTCATTTGAAGAAAGTTGAAGGTGCTACGGACTCGTTACAGTATTGTCTGCGAATGAATGAAATACAGCTCACTAAATCGCTGGTATCTTTTTCAATTTTCATGATATTCAACTGAAACTTTTTTTATAAGATGCAGTATAAATCAGGGTACAATATTTTTGTAGTTATAAATTTCTGTCGTTCGCGCATGCGCCGTGAAAAATTATTTCCTTTCAACGTTCATATCTCATCGGATTTTTAATATTTTTATTTACCGTTTTGGTATGTTCTTTCTCTTGTATTTTGTCATCTTTCCTGAAGTTTTGATAAGTTTTGATCAAAAACTCTGCGTGTTATGAGCCAAAACTCTTCAAATAAAATTGCCGTTTTTTAAAAAATGTTTCATATCTTCGGAAGTATCAGTAGTACGTTCGTAAAAATTTGTACAGTAATTATACATAGTATGCTAATTAATTACTGAAATTCATAGCCTTTTCCGAGCTATTTTCGAAGAGTTATGGTCAAAAAGCGGTTTTTCCTTCCACCCCCTTTTCGTCGTCCCCCAAATGCCTGAGTAATTTAATTTCAATGTGGAAATGTCCGGTGAAGGCTATATTTTGTATGACTAAAGTTAAAGAACAATTGATCGCTTATTTTGCGATGAACGGTAGATTTTTCTTATGAATCTCAAGTGTTTCCATTATTTTGATAACTACCTGTAATTTTGAACTTAGGAAAAATGAAAAGTAATTTTAAGAAATGCTTTTGAATTGAAATACAAACATTTAACATGAATGGAAGTCACTCATGTCGTCCACAAATATGTACTTTTCCTTAAAACTAGCAATTGTGACTTGGCTTAAGTATTTTCATAACATCTGCTGGGGATGAACTCTACCTTTTCTTTAGTTTCTTAAAAGCTCTGGGTTTCGGGGATGGTCCTGAAAGATTTTTTTGCTTATTCATCACTGTATGTGTGCTGGACTTTTACTACACAAAGTCTATGTGACTTTTCCCCTCGTATTTTAAGTAAAAAGAAGTCTCCTGGAGAAAAAATCTTTTGAAATCTGCAACTTTTTGTCATTCTAAGATCTAGTTGCTCACGAGAAGGGATAAACTGTAATAAATCCTTGTCCTTGTCTTGATTAGAAGAATTGGAGTTAGAATCTTGATTTATCAAACAGTTTCCTTCAAATAAGTTTGAATTGGAACAACAGTACTAAGTGTTCCGTTTCACCCCGCAAATTTTTTCCTATGGCATTTTTCAGAATTCTTCATTTTTATGACACAATTTATAAAAAATAAAAATTCTAATGTGGCATTCTGTTGTTCAGATACATGTATAATTGAAACATACCACTCTTAGTTTTTATATATGAGAAGGCTTGTTCTTGCATATGAAGTTTTGCAGTCTATGAAAATGTGATGGTTTCTAGCATTCCACGTGCAGCCCTCTTTGGGAGCCAGTAGCTTTGCCAGATTGACAAAAGTAATTTTTTCCTACTTTCTATGATCTTACCTTTCTAAAAAAAAATTCATGGCGAAAAATACCCAATAGTATATTTATGAAGAATTTCTTTGTATGGTGGGGAAGTTTTGTTCCGATTGACTCCGCTGTTCCTATACACCCCATTTTACGGTAGTTTCAATGTGGCTTTGAAGAAATAAGGCAACAATAAATAAAACAAAATAAACCCTCCACAGATAAAAAATGAAGCTGAAAAATAAATGGGATTACTTACTTTGAAAACGAAATAATTGCACATGAAAAGAAACAAGCAATTGCCTTCACTTCAATCGCAAAAACTACTTTGTAGTGTTATGTCTTTGTAAAAATACCGTAAGGAATATACAGTACTAACTTTTCAATCATCATCTATATTTAAACGTTATCCGACATCAGCATCCACCAACTTAATGAATTTTAATAATAATACTAGCTGCCAGGGCAGCTAGATTAGCTTCCTGCGGAATGTTGATGCATAACGTCCCCCTTCTCTAACTTTTACCTCATTCTGAAGTTATATTATTTGATATAATTTAATGTTCATTCGATTTCAAGACATACCACGCACGTGGCCCGGCGTTGCACGGGCACTTCGTGCCCTGAAAGTAGTGAGGAAAATTTCAAGAAACTACTCCCCGCCAAGGCGGCTCGCTAACAGGCGCTTCACGCCTTTACTTTTTCCTATAAAAAAAAAAAAATCATTCGAATTATTGAGATGCTTCGCGCCTTCAAGATGGTGAGGAAAGTTTCAGTAAGTTCAGCTCGCTCAAAGGAAAAAAGCAGACATAGATACTCAGTTTTTAATATTAGTAGATGGCTTTTCAACAAATGAATGTTTCAAAATATTACAAGTAGCTAGCGATAAAAATACTATGTAAGTGGCCCGCTTATGAGTTTCGTGTTTGATTTAGTTAAGCCTTTATTCAAAATTCTCATTATCATTGTTATCACTGTTTCATAGCAACCACGTTTCAACAATGGATTTCATCTTTAATCATTTATTAGGCTTAATCGCTTTAAATTTGACTACTTATTAATTGATATCTTCGTTAATTAAAATCGTATAATCATATAGATTGAAACTAATGAAGCCTGAAAAATCACCTATCTATCGGTACCTGGTTCGACTTTCAGTTCAGTGGCGTTCAGGAGAAAGAAGCGTGACATAGATAGAAAGAAAGATACTCAGTTTTTAATATAAGTAGATTAATCATCGCGAGAATATATCTTATTCTTAAGGTTTGACTCTTAAGACTGTTGCCATTCATAAATAATGTTACACATAGTACAGAAAAATAGAGGAATACGCTGTAAATTATATAGTTTTAATTAAATTTTAAAATATCTAGGGTGAATTTAAAAATTTGGCGAACGACATGCACACTATCAGTATGCGGACTAATTTTGAACCAATTTTTATAATAGTACGTTGTGTAAATTTTCCAGGAGAGCTTTTGACCCACAACCCATGACGTCATCAAATTTTGATTATATATATATATATATATATATATATATAGATTATTAGGGATGCACCGATTAATTGGCAGTACCGATTAATCGGCCACTTTGCAGATTATTAATAATCGGCAAAATCTTGCCGAAAAAAATATTTTTTTATATTATTTTATACCTTCACCAAACAACTAAGATAGACAGTTTTATTAACAGTAAGAGCTCTGCTCCGCATCAGCGTAAAACGCGACCGAAACCGAAGGGGTTCCACGTCAAGTGATCCAAAATCTGAGAAAAATTTTACCTTACATTTTTGTATTTCTTTCTTTTTTGATTCATCAATTGTACCCCTTGAGGTAATCAAAAGTCTCAATTTTTAGATTTTTATCTCTATTATTTTTTCATTTCTGAGACTTTGAACTTTGGAAAAACACTCGTTTTTCCATGGATAAGGGGACATAAAAGGGACCATAACTCGGCACCAAATATAGATAGAACGATTTGGTAAATGGCATTTTAAAGTACGTTAGTTGCGGTTTAATCTGATATGCATCATGACTAATTTTATAAAAAATTTCTTTTTTAAAAAATGAAATTTAAATTTCAAATTTAAATTTCTTGAAAAACATATAATGAATTTTTTTCAAAAAATTTTCAAAATTTTTTGTATTTTATCTATGTTTGTACAAATTTTTAGATTGGGATCTCAATGGGATCATATTTTTTTGAATTTTTGAATAAAACTGTATAGGAAAAAAATGATATTTTTTAGATTCTATTTATTTAAATACTAAGTTGTCTGGCTTGTGATGGTCTAAAAAGTAGTAAGTAAACATGAATATGTTTAAAGTGAGCTGGCATGAGCTTATAGATTTGTCAGGTTCATCCCCCCTCCCTCCCCCGCACAACTACTCTTTTTTATTTCAAAACTGTTTAAAATGTTTAAAAAAAACCCTCTTTCATACAAAATGAATAGTAAACTTATTTAAAGTTGGTAAATGGGCTTCCTTATAACTAGACGAAGTATCCCCCTCCCCACCCAAATATACCATTCACATTATACTAATATGACGTCTTAACTAGGGATTGAATTGAGGATTATTTTCACCCTAGGTATTGTTTTTCAGACGAAGTGTTTCTTTTTCGATCCGAACTTCAAAGTGTACTTCCATTCAATATCTGAAATTTAACTTTATGATTCATTTCATCTCCTACCCCAGCACCAATCTTTAATTTTGAAGGGAGGAAATAAATGGGTCGCCCCAAGATCATAGCAAACAGCAAAATAACAGTTTCTCATAGTTTTTTCTATTCTTTTCGCACAAAACTGAAAATGAATCAAAATATGAGATCATATGTCTGTGTCCCCAGAACTATTTTTCCACATTATCTAGTGTGCAGCTGTTATTTAATTTTTTTAATTGTTTGTGTTCTTTTTCATTTTATTGCAAAGAAAAGTAATGCAGCAAGATATACACTGCTCGACATTGAAAATGCAACACCAAGAAGGAGTGGTCAGAAATTGATGAAATTTGGTAAGAAGACAGAGACAGCATGGAACAATAAGTGATATTTATTTCAAAATAAATAAGCAAAATTTAGAGCGAGGACGGCGTCGGCTCAGTAAGAAGTAGGACCACCGCGGACAGCGATGCACAAAGAAACACGTCTTGGCATGGAGTCAATAAGCCTGCGGATGGTGTCCTGAGGGATGGCACTCCATTCCCTTTCAACCATTTGCCACAGTTCGTCCTCTGAACGAGGCAGTGACAGGTTCTGCAAACGGCGTCCAATCACGTCCCACACATGTTCGATTGGTGACAAGTCAGGAGAGTATGGTGGCCAGGAAAGCATCTGTACACCTCGTAGAACATGTTGGCGGATTCGAGCACTGTGAGGCCGGGCGTTATCCTGTTGAAAAATTGCATTTGGCAGACCCTGAAGGTAGGGGATTGCCACCGGCCGCAGTACATCATCTACATATCGTTGGGCCGTCATAGTGCCCCGAATACGAACTAGAGGTGATACGGAATTGTATGCAATAGCGCCCCAAACCATTATGCCACGTTGTCGCGCTGTGGGGCGTTCCACAGTTACTGCCGGATTCGATCTTTCTCCACGTCGACGCCACACACGTATGCGATGACTATCGCTGGACAAACAGAAGCGGGATTCATCTGAGAACACTACGGTTTGCCATTCTGCCATCCACGTCGCTCTGGTCCGGCACCATTCCAAACGTTGGAGTTTGTGCTGTGAGGTCAATGGCAGTCTTCTTAGCGGGCGCCGTGATTGCAGGCCACGTGCAACCAGTCGACGGGAAATGGTTCTGATCGACACAGGAACATCCAGGGTACCTTGCACGTGCTGCAGAATCGACGTACAAGTGACTTGCGGGTCCGCCACAGCTTGTCGGTGAATCCGTCGACCCAAGCGGTCTGACGTCACTCTGGCTGCACCTGCACCCCTCAATGTGGCTACATTTCCTCTTTCCAACCATCTCCGACACAGCCGATGCACAGTGCTTGCATCCATGTGGGTATCCGCTGCAATTTGACGTATGGACCAACCTCCCCTTCTCAGTCCGATCACCATACCCCTTGTAAAGTCGTCTATATGCTGGAAGTGTCTTCGTTGAGGACGGCGTGGCATTTCCTCCTATCACACGTATCCTTCGAGACAAAAACCAAATTTCTCCGATAATTAGTCTGGCAGAAAAACCAACATGAACATAGCCCACTTTTCAACTTCATTCTCTTATATCTTACTTCACGTGCGTCGGAGAGCTGCGCATTTCATATCATTTGCATAACTCAAACTCAGTGACGTGCGTCTGCGGTAAAATTTGCATGAATTTCTGACCACTCCTTCTTGATGTTGCATTTTCAATGTCGAGCAGTGTATCTATATACATATATTAAAGTCAATTATATATTAAACAAACAGTTTCTTTGATCATAACCTCTCATGTTGTTTAACTTCTTTACAGATTGCTCCACCCCTCTCCTTACCCTACCTTCCCTCTCCAAACTTTTTTTTATCATCCCCCTAACCCCATTTCAGAGCCTTAGTCTCTACTGATGTCTGGTAGTGTTTCACTTTGTTCTGTTTGTTACTCTTTCCTATTAGCTCATGAGCTTTGTCCAAAAAGAGAAAGGAAAGGCAGTGATGGGGACTGACATATGACCTGATACTTTGATTTCTTTTCAGTTTTGTGTGAAAATAATGGGAAAACATTATGAGAACAAGGGGAAACAGTGCTATTTTGCTGTTTGCTATGATCTTAGGGCGAACCGTTTCTTTTCTCCCTCCAAAATTAAAGATTGGTGCTGGGGTAGGGGATGAAATGAATCATAAGTTTAAATTCAGATATTGAATGGAAGTACACTTTGTGAAGGTCGGATTGAAAAAGAAACACTTTGTTTGAAAAACAATATATACCTAGGGGGAAAATAATCCTCAAATCAATCCAAAGGTGAGACGTCATATTAGTATAGTGTTAATGGTATATTTGGGTAAGAGAAGGGTTGTTCTTTGCCTTGCTATAAGGAAGCCCATTTACCAACTTTAAATAAGTTTACTGTTCATTTTGTACCAAAGAGGTTTTTGTTAGCATTTTAAACAGTTTAGGGAAAAAATGGTTGGGTCGGGAAGGAAGGGAGGGGGAGCTGACCAATCTACAAGTTAATGCTAGCTCACTTACCTAGAGTAAAAATAATAGTCAATTCAATCCCCAGGTTAGATGTCATAATAGCACAGCGTTAATGGTAAATTTTGGGTGGAGGAGGGGGATACTTCGTCTAGTTATAAGGAAACACATTTACCAACTTTAAATAAGTTTACTATTCATTTTGTATGAAAGAGGGTTTTTTTTTAAAAACATTTTGAACAGTTTTGAAATAAAAAAGAGTGGTTGTGCGGGGGAGGAAGGGAAGGGGGGGTAAACCTGACAAATCTATAAGCTCATGCCAGCTCACTTTAAACATATTCATGTTTACTGACTACTTTTCAGACCATCACAAGCCAGACAACTTAGTATTTAAATAAATAGAATCTAAAAAATATCATTTTTTTCCTGTACAGTTTTATTCAAAAATTCAAAAAAATATGATCCCTTTGAGATCCCAATCTAAAAATTTGTACAAACATAGATAAAATACACAAGAGTTTTTGAAAATTTTTTGAAAAAAATTCATTAGATGTTTTTCGAGAAATTTAAATTTGAAATTTAAATTTCATTTTTAAAAAAAGAAATTTTTTATAAAATTAGTCATGATGCATATCAGATTAAACCGCAACTAACGTACTTTAAAATACCATTTACCAAATCGTTCTATCTATATTTGGTGCCGAGTTATGGTCCCTTTTATGTTCCCTTATCCATGGAAAAACGAGGGTTTTTCCAAAGTTCAAATTCTCATAAATGAAAAAATAATAGAGATAAAAATCTAAAAATTGAGACTTTTGATTACCTCAAGGGGTACAATTGATGAGCCAAAAAAGAAAGAAATGCAAAAATGTAAGGTAAAAATCGTTGGATCACTTGACATGGAATGACCCGAAGGCAGAAACCGAAAATCCGGGTACTTTCCATAGGAACACTATGTACATGGGCGCCCATAAGGGGGGGGGGCAAGGGGGGGCTCGAGCCCCCCCTTGGAAATTAGTATTTTTTCTGCTTTTAGTACTATTTATTCAGAAAAAATTTAAAACTTTTTTTTCTGCACCCATTAATGAATAAGTTATCAAAAATGCCAAATTGTAATAACTCTAATCTGACTGAAATCGCTTTCAGAATTATAACATTGTGTCTCTTCCTACATTCTTCAATAGAAAAAGAAAAGGCAGATTCATGGATGAACCGGCGCCGCGTATGCATGGGAAACTCCCCCATGTCTGCGGACTAGCTGTTGGGTCATTCCATTTTAAATCAACAAATTTTTAAAAAAGTTGTTGCATCATTATTTTTGATTTTGATGAAAATTTCCCAGACCTGAAGAAAATATATATTTTATAAACAAAAATATACCTTTTGACATATAGGCCATTTTTGTTGTTGGCAACAGCAAAAATGGTACATTTATGATACTTGGGACCTGCTCCATATCAGCGGAAAAGGAGACCGAAACCGAAGGCAGAAACCAAAATCCGGGTACTTTCATGGAATAACCATTAATCCGTTTACGTTTCTGCTTTACGTCAATGTGAAGCAGGGAACTTAGTCTTATGAATTATAACTTTTTTCTATCAAAGATTTTGAGCTCAAACATAGCTAATTGAAACCTAAGAAAGAGAGCTTTTTATATATCAAGAAATTACAGATTTAAAACTAAATATTTTTCAAGGTCAAAGTTTGATGAAAATCTCATTTTTTACTACTCTTAAAAATTAAAAAACCCATGAAGGGTTTAGAACAACAAGCCCTATTTTGATATCATATATTCATATGCGTGGTTACTTATTATACAAAAAAATTAGCTTGCTACTTCGCCCATTTTATGAGATATGCCCGTCTAAAGTTGCAAATTTTCAAAAAAAAAATTCAACGCTAAAAAAAATGCATGTGGGGGTAAGGTAAAAATCATTTTATTGGTGGAATATTAAGTACTTTTTACATTAAAAAAATGTAACAAAAGTTGCTTTGTTATTCAGAGGCGCTTGGCAGCTATGGGCATCTGAATTTTCATATAATTGCCCTGAAGCAACACGATTATTTTTGTAGTTAATCTCAGATTTTAGTGAAATTTAATTGTATTCTTAATTGCTAGTTTTCAATTATAGAAATGACAAAGAAGTGTTATGAAGTAACATATTTACACTTTAATAAGATAATTTAAAAATTTTACCGTCTAAATCTCTTAACGCTCTCTTGTAGAACTATTTTCTTTAGTGTTTCGTCTCACAGAGAAGAGTTGATAAATGTTCGCTCATCACAGGTGTGATATTGTGACCTCTTCTTGTGCACCATGTTCTGATGCAGTCAAGATTTTCAAAATGTCTTGCAACTGAACCCAAGTTTAGTCATCTTCACTTGGTTTTTTTAAATGACGTTCCTGGCACTTTCGGATGAAAATAATTTATTCTGTATTGTTCTTCAACATTGACTACTTTTACTTGCAACACTTCTCCTAGCCACCAGTCACTATCATACACACGGCAAACATAATCTAATAATTTTGGTCGGATTCTTGTTTTTTGTGCAGCAGTTTCGTTTGAATATATGATAAAAAAATATGGCTTGTTATTCTGAACTCCTCATGGGTTTTTTAATTTTCAAAAGTAGTAAAAAAATGAGATTTTAGTCGCAAACTTTGACCTTGAAAAAATAAATATTTTTTAAATATGAAATTTATTGATATCCTATATAAAAAGAGCTTTCTTAGCTTTCCAATGAACTATGTTTGAGATCAAAATTTTTGATAGAAAAAAAATTATAGTTTACAAGACAAAGCATCAAAATGCCCCATTTTCCTGTTGCCAACAACAAAAACGGATTATACATATCAAAGGGTAAATTCAAAAAAAAAAAAATGTATATATTTTTGAGGTCTAGGAAAATAAAAAGAATGCATATGCAAATTTCTATCAAAAATCAAAAATGGTGATGCACCCCCCCCCTTGGTGGTTTAAAAATGCAATGATCCTATATATATATATATATGTGTGTGTGTGTATATATATATATATATATATTATATATATATATAATATATATATATATATATATAATATATATATTATAATATATATATATATATATATAACTTTTAAACGTAAACTATGAAGAAAATATATGAGCCCCCCTTTAAAATTTCGCATATGGGCGCCCATGCTATGTAATCCATTTTACGTTTTGTGCTTTACGTCAATGTGGAGCAGGACCCTAAATAAATGTAATTTTCTGCAGTCCTTACTATGACATGCAGTATGAAAGCGTATAGAGTAAAAGCAAAACAAATAATTCATACAATGCGTAAAAGTGAATGGAGCATGAAAAGATAAATCTCCGATAAATTCTTGAACTTTGAAACTGGAATGGGAAAAGAACATTTCTTTTCGTTCATAATCAGTCAAATTTTGCCTATCAACAGGGGAAAAAAATGTTTTAAATAAAATTACTTAAGGGTGCTTGAACAAGACACTACGATGAATAAATTTGCAAACAAGAAATAAATAATTTTCTTCAAACACAAGTATAATATGTAGTACGAAAGTATAGTGAGTAAAAACAAAATAAATATTTCAAAGAATGAAATACAAAAAGAAATCCTATACTATAATACGAGAGATGGTTGCCAAGTCGAAAAACGCCCCAGAATTAATAAACACCGGTAAACTTGGGGTCTGGGGGTTTTTTTGGGCCCCGAGGAATCGTTGCGTCGGTTTTGAAAACGCTACGGTCGACAGTTTGGAGTTAAGATGGGATTCATGAAAAGTTTGAGGAGATTTTTTACTACGCCTTTTCTTTATGATTACTCTTTTTTTTTACTGTTTCATAGCAACCACGTTTTAACAATGGGTTTCAATTTAATCCAACGCGTAAATTTATATTTTTTGGTATTTGGGAAAATTTTGGCAACACGTTAGAATTGTATTGTTTTTTTAAATCTAAAAGAGACGATCAAAATAAAGTTAGAATTTGGGGAGGGCCGCGGTAGAGCTGCTATAAAAGGTCGACGCCATCCAAAATAAGTTTCACCACTTTGGGTCCAACTCATTAACTTTCG
>JAXGGA010024951.1:0-11290 GCA_038373865.1 Uloborus plumipes | reverse complement strand
TGGAGACAACACAAATTTTGTGATCTTAATGTGCCTATTTTTAAAGAAACGGAATATAGCTGCCATTAAATTTCCTTTATAAACTATGAAGAAAGCAGACTTTGTGATAGAAAATGGAACTAAGTATTATAGCATACCTGCCACATATACTGAAGCAAACTATTGAGCAATACACGCTGGAAGTGATTTTTTTAGTCTCAGCTTTTCTGAGAAAAAGTTACTTATCAGGTTTCTTTTGAAGGAAAAATTTCTGATGAAAACAAAATTTTTTATTGAGCTAAACTGAAGTTGTATTTTGCAATGTCAGTGCAGAGCAGAATAAAACAGACTAGACCAGAACAGGTGCTTAAAACAAAAAACGTGACTGCAAAAACAGTTAAAATGGGGGACGTCCCAAGAAAAAACAACGCTTGGGATGAAAGTTTTCAGCCACCTCCCCCATCTGTACACACACACAAGGAAGAATACAGCTAGTTATAAAGCACTTCAGTACACAGTAAGATGAACTGTGGTCTTCTTTTATTGCCAACAAACTCCGAATAGTAGCTCTAGTGGGCGTATAATGAATGCTAAAGTACAGAATATATTTATATTTTGATTATTACATAATTGAACATGTAATCTTTATTTATCACTAAAGAGTAATTAAGTCTAAATCACATATAAATTTTAATCAGTATTTAAGAAAAATAGTGATACTTAATAAAAATGAAAAATAATAATGATAATGATAATGCAGTAAATACTCAGTTTATGGCACCCTTTCAGCTCTTAACGCCGAGGTGGTCCCCCCCCCCGCTAGCCCCTCTTTGAGCAGCCCTGGTTGAAATCAGTTACATCTCTAGCCAACACAAAGTCAATATCTGATTGGTCTTCTGAAATCATCTTATGCAAATTAGTTCTTGCTCTCGACCAATCAGATGTTAGCTGTGGTTAAAATCTCTTTTAACATTGAGTGCTTAATGTGAATAATATTACATTAAAAAAAATATTTTATGTTTATATATTTCTTTTTAATCAGTAATTAAATGAGTTGTAAATTTTTTTTTTTTCAAAAAGGAACACATCCGTTTTTTGCGGGATCTTTCGATTTTATTAAGGTTGTCGCCCTATTTCCGATCAAGTGTGACTTTCTTTGGCTTTTCCAAACATGTTGATAAAAGTTATTTACACTCAGGGGTCTGGCCAGAGGAAATTCGGGTCCGTTAACGGACCCTTCACAAAAATATGACCAAGCAAAACGGACCCTTCACAAAAATACGATCGAGTAAAACGGACCCTTCACAGAGATACGATCAAGCAAAACGGACCCTTCACAAAATGCTGATCAAACAAAACGGACATTTCACACATTATTCATTCAAAAAGTAAATCTGAAATCAATATAACTCATAGCATATTTCTGTGTAAAAGCCCATAATTTGTGTGCCTTTTCTGAAGTTAAAGAAGGGAATCGCTTATCAGTCAATTTTGCGAAAAAAAAAAAAGTCCGCACACTTCCTGCCTGCTATGCTTGGGCAAGCAATAAATTTTAAATGTAAAACGTAGCACTTTTTGTTTGCTTCTTTTAAAGAAATTAACAACTTAAAAAAGATAGTTGTTTTGCTTTAATAGTTCTGCTTGTTTGTTTTATCAAATGCAAATCAAAATGGCTTGCTGCGATGTTGCTGTTATAGATTTCTCTGGAAATGTAGAGTAAGGATTTTTCTCTCTGCTCTTAACTTAAACAAAAAGGAATTAATAATAATAGCAATTATTAGCGAAATGAACTTACAACTGCAAACAGATAGCGAGGGTTGGAGAAAAAATGGGATTGCTTCTGATAGAGTGACCAGCTTTTTAAAATTATAGCCATCTGACGTCTTTGGTGTTACGTTTTGACCTTATTTTGGCAGAAAATTATCTGTTTTTTTTCTTGGTGTTTACAAGTGTGGTATTTTGGTTATATATTCAGGAATAATTAATGAATTTTTCGTTGTCTGTTAATATTGGAAGTTCGGTATTGTCTGTTGTGCTATGTCTCTCTACTTTTGTATTTTTTCCTCCGAATTTTTGGCGAATATGTCTGTCATTTTTTTGACATTCATCATATAAACCTGATGAAATGTGATTCTAAATTTATTTTGACTTTAATAAATTATTTTATTTACTGCTTTTATACTTCTGATGCTTTCATTTTGAAAAATGCGATCTCTGCATCCGATATGAAAATCAAATTTTACTTATTTTTCAAGCTAATTACTCTTCATTAGGAGGCAAATAAATGAAAATTCGCTTTATTTTTTGTGCAGATCATTATTTTAAAGTTGTAAAAGCCAAATTAACTGTTCTTTTATGAGTCTAAATGTTAAACACTGAATGGTCCGTTCAATTTTGCATTAATTGTGTTAACACATAGAAATAATATGTTTATCATAGACCTTTAAAGTGCAGTTGTAAAAATATTTCACCAAAATAAACTCGTTTATATGCCGTTTTAATGCCATCACTTTGAAATCTGCAATCTCTTTGCATCCGCTACAGGAATCGGATTTTTCGATTTTCGATGTTTTATGCGCTGTTTTAAGAGGAAAATAAATGAAATTTATTTTTATTTTTATAAAATTCATTTTTTTTCCAAAATTGTGATTTTCACAAAATTATTTAGTTTTTCACAAAAAACGGACCCAGTGAAAAATCCTGGACAGACACCTGACACTCCTGCAAACCCTCAAGAGATTGTGCATGACAAAGAATGATAAACTAGTTCAAAAACATTAGAGATGGAACTGACAAAAGGAAATTTGAAAAGATGAGAATACAAATATTTGAAAAAATACAACTGGCCTACTTGTTGCTTCTTCATAGCAGAAGTTAATCTTGGATAACAACATGTGTCCATCACAATGTGCTGATTGTCAATTTAAATAGAATACAATTTTTCTTTGAATTTTGTGGAAAATTTTTGAAGCACTTCAGTAGTTATAATTGTGCAGTTTTGATGTTTTGTGTATCAAGGAATATTTTATTTAATTTTACTGCGTTTGAAAATGCTTATTTCCATAAACCATACTTTTAGTAAAAATGTAGACATCAGCAAGGTATCCCGGCTCTTGAAAAGTCATGAAAAGCAGTAAATTTTGACATGGAAAGTCAGAATTTTTAGCAACAAGTGCTCAATCATGGAAACCAGAAATTGGGCATGAGTTTGGGTAAACATGCGCAAGTACTGCAAGTTGAGCAGGTTCAGCAAAAAATTTCTCATTTTATCTAGGTTTTGTGCTTTTTATCACAAGTTCCGTTTCTTTCTTTCATTAGTGAGATTATAGATTTTTTTTTCTTTTTATTGTTCATTTTACTTATAGATTATTGATTTTCAAAACAAATTAATTGTTTGATATTTTCAGCAAATTTTGGATCGAACAAACAAAGATTATGGCTATCAGATTGTGAAAGAAATCATGTCTCCAAATGTGAATCTATGGAGTATTCAGGAGTGTTGTGAAGCTTTCGATTTACCGACAAACTACGTTCTGGTTACTTTCCTCAACAATATGCTCTCTGAAATTGATAGAGACGCTCTTAATTGCACTGAATTAAATGAAAGTGATGTTGCTGAGCCTTTAAAAGCTGCTAAATGTATTTTGCAAAACGTTTCAGATGAAGAGTTGGTTTTATCGAGTTTGCAAAATTTGTTAAAAACTGTAAGTCATAAGTTTTATCTTTTACAGTATATTTTTTATTTTTCTCTAGGAAAAAAAATTGTACTTAATTCTTTTATAAATAAAAATGTGTTCTAAAAATAAATTTTAAAGATAGATTCATTTTGAATTTTGTGCTGTGAAGTCATTGAATCCTCTAAAAATGATTGCTCAGTTAAATTATGTAACATATTTTTATTTCTAAAAGATTTGATCTTCAAAAAATGTTCTGTTAGTAGACACATGTATTTATTTATGTGTATGCGCATACATATATTAAATATACACATTTGGTTTTTTGACCGTTAGATGAAACTTCCATCACGGATAAGCATAGGCGTAGCGTGACCAAAAGTTTTGGGGGGGGGCACAGGTCAAGAGTTTCAGAAGTGCAGGTGGAGCTTTTGAACCCCCTCCCTCCTAGATTTCTCGTAAGAGAAATATTCGCTCTTACTGTTTCGATTAATTTTATATACAATTTCTTCTTCTTTTTTGTTTTTTTTTTCCTCAGTTGCCAGTTAACACCAGGGTCAGATTTAGAATTCACCAGGCCAGTCATTTAGGGGGTCAGGAGGAGGGTTAATTGCCCCCCAACCCCCGGACTTTAAAAAATCAATACATGCAAGTGAGCGTAGATTTTGTTGTTTTCCAATGAAATTACATTGTTTTTGCACCCTTTGCCCCCCCCCCCCCCCCGAAAAACTTGAAATGACGGGCCTGTAATTAACGGATCACGAGCTATTACAAGTATACTGCCCTTATTCCCGACTACATAGGGTGTAGACTGTTGATTATCCTTAATTTGGGGGGGGGGGGATTCCCTCCGGGTATTTTTTTGAAAAACAGGCTAAAAATTCTGCATTTTGAGGCCTTATATGAAGTAATTGGGACTAAAAGTATGTGAGGAAAAAAACGAGGCAAACAAAAACCTCTTTAAAATTTTACATTCAATCAAAACAAAAATGGCTTGTTCTTCCACAAATCGCAGACATTGACATTAATCAACAAGGAATAAGAGCTAGAGAAAAGATAGAGGGAAAAACAAATATTAAATTTGAAAAATTGCTGAAATGTTGAATATTTAACAAAGTAATTTTAAGGGAAAAACTTGCAGTAGCAGTTAGGAACACTACCTTTCGAAGTGACTCAACTTGATATCCAATATAGGAAGAAATAGATCGCAAAACAAAGAGAATATAAAGGCAAGGGGGAAAAAAAGTCATGTACAACGTACTTATTAACATTATGAAAACACAACTGAAGCAAAAAGCATAAGTATTCTTAAGTTTGTCATAGCTTTTAAGCAGGGTTGGGGTTTTGGACGTCCAAAACTGGTTTCGGACAGGACAGGTGGGTTTTACTGTCCAAAACTGTCGAAAAGTGTCCAAAAGTGTCTTAAACTGTCCAAAAGTGTCTTAAACTGTCTAAAGCATGGCAAAAGGGTTTTAAGCTGACTAATTTCTATTAGCTGTAATATTGATAATGCATACATCTTAGTTTCTTAGTGTTAATTAGTTGTAATTAATTAAAATTTGACAATATTTAATTATATTAGTAATTTTAATATACGTTAAAAAAATGAACAATTTACTCATTTACAATTTACCACTGCATAAAAATTTCATAAAATAGGAATTGGTAGTACTGTCAAAAAAACACTCTTGAAGCAGATAATTTCAGCTCCATTTGTAACTCAAAATGTATAAAACTGAAGTCTTTTGTGGTTTCTTTACAATAATGTTTTCAGTGATGTTAAAATAATTTTTTTAACCTTAGATTTAAGAATAATAAACTAATGATAAAATGTTTTTCACTACTCAAGAAATTTTTTCTATTTTTGATTTTTGTTTTTAATACTGTGTATTTTGTTTCTAACAATATATATATGAAGGGCTAGGGCGTAAATAGTGGTATCTGACAAACTCGAAAAGACGTATTGTTTCAAATTAAAGAAAGGAAAATCACTTGTAAAAATGTAATTAAATATATCCGAGACACACAGCACTTAATCAATATACCAACTTCATTTTTTAAATAGAAAAAGCTTGCTACACATACAAAAAATGCAGAACATCATAAAAGTATTGTACAAGAAGCAATTACTAAAGCAAAAACAGAATTCAATTGTGAAGTAAAAGCTGTAGTGACAAATAATGCTCGAGTTATGGAAAAAGCAAAAGAACAGTTGTTTGAAGAGGATAACAGCTTAATAGTTTACGGCTGCAATGCACATTACTTGAATTTATTAGGACAAGATATCACATCAACTCAAATAATGAAGAACATTGTAAAGGTTCAAAAGTATTTTCGAAATCACCACATACCCAGTGCCCCTGCTAAAAGAAATGCCCAACTCAGTAAAACTCCAGCTACCAGGAGAGACCCAATGGAAAAGCCAAGTTACCTGCATTGAAGGTTTTCCTCGCAATGGACCAGCATATCAAAAAATTGTTGAAGAAAATGAAAAAGACATAGACAAAGACATTGCCAATCTTATTAATAATTATAATTTGTTACTAGATTAGTATCAGCTGAAAATCTTATATGTTTTTATGTACATATTTAAATGTTTACATTAAATAAATTAAGTCTTAACTTTAAGTATAATTTTGTGCTTTTGATATTTGTTCAAAATATAAAATTGTACTAAAAATGTAGTTTTGGACAGTTTAGGACACATGGGTTTTGGACAAGACAGTTTAAACCATGGTTTAAACCGTGGTTTTTACCGTTCTGTCCAAAACCTTGCCAACCCTGCTTTTAAGTACAAACATGTTTTCAACAATCTACTCAAGTACTATACAAACTACGAAATGTAAAATAGTTTTTAAACATGAATTAATGATGTATTTTTCTTTACTGTGCATTATGAGTTTTTTAGTTGTTAGCCTGCATTCAGCATTTAATTTCTCTTTGATATGATAACTGACAAATGCCAGAAAAAGCGTTTAAAAATTGAAATTTTGGATTTGGGAAGATAAAAAATCAATTCTGGGCGAAAATCCATATTTTTTTATAAAAATTTACTTTTCACTGCATTACCTAATATAAAGAGATCAAGGTTCTGTTTTGGAATTTTTTGAAAAATAGTTTGGATTTTTGTGAAAACTAATTCGTAATTTTGTGAAAAATAGTAACGGCAAGAAATATTCCCGATCGTTCTTTAAACTCGGATTTTTATAGAGATTCAGTTTTCGAGTGTGGAATTTTTGTGAAAGGTCCATTTTTTTCTCTCTAGACTAAACCCTGCCTCTATCTTTTTCTCTCTTACAATGAGCCAGATTTTGTGAAAAACGTATTTTCTACTTTAAATTATTTTTTAATCTAACAAACAGTAACATAGAATTACAAAATTTATGCTTGAAAAAGGTTCATACGAGGCAGTCAAAAGCAAAGGGATGTAACTACCAAAATTAAAGAATTGTAGACAACTAAAGTAAAGGGTAGGAGAACCTCTTATCTGTTTTGTGGTAAGAGATGATACTAGTAGCCCTGGAAAATGTGCTGTTCTATAACATGACTTAGAAAACTTTTTCCAATGAAAGCTGAAGATGCCTAAGGTGATCAGAATGCCTAAGGTCTGATCTTTAAACGCGTTTACTCCAAAGAATTTTCCCATTTACATACTTTTGCTTCTCATTGTCTATACAAAATAACATGATTTATGATGCTACACTTCTCCGAATCATTATTTTAGTAATACATCAAGCCTTGAGAACGTCAGGATAAAATCTGGCGCACCCTGGGGGGGAGGGGTGCTACACTCCTCAGAGGCCTTGCATTTAACATCATTGGCAATCCTAAAGACTGTTTTGACTAAAAATATTCCTTCTAGACGGTAATTCTGGCTACGTTAGTTGGTAACCGGTAGCGAAAACGGAAACAATCTTTCTGATGATTTTCGTCCCCGTTTCGGTAAAATAAACTGTTAAACATTGAAAATTTTGACAGTGGGCCTATATTCCTCTTGGCTCCCCCTTCTCCCCAACATGCGGGAAAATGAAAAAAAGTAAATGAAAAAAAAAATACTGTAATACTGATACTCTGATTATGATTTATAATTTTCGCTTTCATTTTGCAGAACTTCAGGTTCTAAATTTTAAGTATCCATCAAGTTGGGGGGGCACGTGCCCCCCTGTGCCCCCCCGACGCTACGCTTATGCGGATAAGTCTGGTCTTGATTTGGTCATTTCTCAGTTTTCAATATATTTATGTATCTAATATGTGTGTGTAAACTAGGGCCGTGGTAGCCCAATCGGTAAGGCGTCAAACTCGTGACCGAAGGGACCCGGATTCGATCCCAGCCAATCAAAGATCCACCGTCTTGATTAATGGTGGCTGGGGGACGTTAAAAATGTCCTGGTCACAAAGTCCTCCAAGTGAAACGATACCTCTGGGGGTGCTGGGCCAAGGGTTTGCTCTACCCTTGGTTCTGGTTCAAAAAGAACAGAGTGCTCTTCAGGGCCCTATCCTCGTTAAACCATGAGTTGTGGTAAGTATAGGGGACCCTGGAGTGTGAAGAAATGTGAAGTGTGTGTAAACTGTTTTTCAATCTGTAATATTTTATTATTGATGACAATATGTTTCATTTAGGAAAACTTGTTAATGTTACCTTTATTTACCACTTTAATAGTTTCATAAGACGATTAATTTGTTTTATCCTCTTATGCTGGACAGACATGCTATGCACGTCTTCTGAGTTTGCTGTTTATAATAAGTAAGTTGGTATTATGATAAGGCAATGTTTAAACTTGTAGTCAGAAGCACTGTTGTCAGTTTCTATTACTGTAAAATTTCATTTGTCTTACTGCAGTACATTAAATTACTAATTTAGTAATATTATATTTGTTTCTTTCAAGCCACAATTCTATCTCATAATGTTATTGTATTATAATGAAACAGCAAAGCCAAATTAGAAGAATATTTTAGGCTTCATATTATCATCTCTATTGCTTATTCTGCTCAAAAATTAGAATTTATCAATTTTTAATTTTTGTTTTCTGACATTTTTCATTTCTGAAAAGTTTGTTGATTTAAATATGTATATATATATGTATATATATATATATATATATATATATATATATATATATAATAATACAAATAAACCGATTAGGAATAAAATTCCCAAAAATCAGCCACCCACAGTACGGTCCTGCTATGAAAATAAAAACATCTCACCTGAAAATCCGCGTGAAAAAACCAAAAAACATATCCAGCAAATCCAGAGACAGTCCAGTTGTCAATGTAAAAAATATATAAGGTAAATCCGTGTCCAAAAAACAAATCCAAGTCCGTTCCAATCTCCATTTACACGTGCTCAAAAAAATTTCCACCACTGCAATCCTGAAATGGTTTTTTCCAGCGATTTCATACGTTTGAACAGTTAAACAGTTACAGTGAAGCAAAGTCGTTATTAAAGGTTATACTTGAGCAAACATTTTTAATTAGATTTTTCGGAAAATTGTTGTCAACCAGTTTATTTTTAAGAAGAAAAAATTCTAAATTAAAAGCAGTTTCAGTGTTACAAATTCTTTTAATTCGCAAGGCTTGTGAAATAATGATGCCAATGAAAACTTTTTTGCTAAGACAGGAATTATAATCTTGTAGGCTATTGACTTTGAATTGGAATTCACGTCTTTTATCATAGATCGTAGTGTAACAGAGGGAGCCAATTTCTATGTTAATGTCCAGGAAATTAAAAAACTTTTGATTTTGACTAGTTTTTTTAAGCGTTAAGGAGTTATGATAAATAGTTTTGCTGAGCTCAGAGAAATTTGAAAAATTAATGCATAGAAGGTCATCAATGTATCTACAACAGAGAGGCGTAGAGGAGGGGTTTTCAATCGAAAATTTTCGTTCATAAAACAAGAGAAAAAGGTTGGCAAGGGTAGAACTAAAATTAGCTCCCATTGCAATACCATTAATTTGCTGAAAACATGAATTACCATTTTTAAAAAAATTATTGAAAATGCAAAATTTAAACAGATTAAGAAAAAAGCTTTCATTCAAATTGAGTGTGTCATTCACAGAGCTAAAAAGCTCAGACACAGTGGAATAAAGTTCATAAAGGGGGATGTTGGTAAAAAGATTTTCAAAATCAAAGGTTTCAAGGCTATTTATGTCTAGCATATTGAGTAGATTGATAACTTCAACGCTGTTATTAATAATCCAAAACCATTTTTCATGTTGAAGTTGAAGTTGTTCCAGAATTTTTTTGAGAAAATATTCAAATTTTACACTAAGAGTTTTCCCAATAGTGTTGGTGGCAGAACAAATAAAACGGAACCTAACAGGTGTCTTATGGAATTTAGGAATGGCATAAAGGTAAGGCAAGGCTACAGAATCAGGTCGTGGCAATTTGAAAAGTTTATAAGCAGCGATGAATTTTTTGATGATGGAGGATTCATTAAGTGAAGAAATTTTGTAAGTCGTGGAATTTTCTAATTCTGAGTTAATAATATTAGCATAAAGCTTTTTTCAACAAATAGAAAAATTAGAGCTAGCTTTATCCACTACAGTAAAAACATAGGCCTTTTTAAATTCTTTAATAGTATCCATTTCTTCAGATGAGATATGAAAGTATTCAGAGTCAGTGTTAATTGTGGGTTCCAATTTTTACAACAATGACTTTGGTCATATTTTAACAGGTGATTTAAATTTTTTGCAAAACAGTAAACTTATAAAACTTTTTGGACTGGGCACCAAATTTCGACCTAATTTTCGTACCAATGTTTTGAAAGCTTATGATAAACTTTCAATTGAACTTGATCATTTTTTGAGAAAAATTTCCTACATCTTCAATGTTCCTCTTAATGCTTTTCTTGAATATAGGCATCATTTTCTACATGTTTTAAAATCAAAACTTTATGATGTAATTAACACTGACTCTGAATACTTTCATATCTCATCTGAAGAAATGGATACTATTAAAGAATTTAAAAAGGCCTATGTTTTTACTGTAGTGGATAAAGCTAGCTCTAATTTTTCTATTGTTGTAGATACATTGATGACCTTCTATGCATTAATTTTTCAAATTTCTCTGAGCTCAGCAAAACTATTTATCATAACTCCTTAACGCTTAAAAAAACTAGTCAAAATCAAAAGTTTTTTAATTTCCTGGACATTAACATAGAAATTGGCTCCCTCTGTTACACTACGATCTATGATAAAAGACGTGAATTCCAATTCAAAGTCAATAGCCTACAAGATTATAATTCCTGTCTTAGCAAAAAAGTTTTCATTGGCATCATTATTTCACAAGCCTTGCGAATTAAAAGAATTTGTAACACTGAAACTGCTTTTAATTTAGAATTTTTTCTTCTTAAAAATAAACTGGTTGACAACAATTTTCCGAAAAATCTAATTAAAAATGTTTGCTCAAGTATAACCTTTAATAACGACTTTGCTTCACTGTAACTGTTTAACTGTTCAAACGTATGAAATCGCTGGAAGAAACCATTTCAGGATTGCAGTGGTGGAAATTTTTTTGAGCACGTGTAAATGGAGACTGGAACAGACTAAGATTTGTTTTTTGGACACGGATTTACCTTATATATTTTTTACATTGACAACTGGACTGTCTCTGGATTTGCTGGATATGTTTTTTG
>JAXGGA010024950.1:0-11292 GCA_038373865.1 Uloborus plumipes | reverse complement strand
CAAACGCAAAATAAGATTCATCAATGTTTTAAAACACAAAATTTGCATATATCTGCAGGCACGTGTTTTGAGGTTACAGAGAACGCCTTTTTCACGGCAAGATTTTGAGCTTACGGATAAAAAGACATCCAACAAAAGCCAGAATTGTCTTTTGTCGGATGCCTTTTCATCCGTAAGCTCAAAATTTTGCATTGAAAAAGGTGTTCCCTGTAACGCTGAAACAGGTGTAAGCAGATTTCCTACTCATTTGTGCTTTCAACGTTGTTTTATTTTCTTTTTGTTTTCAAGCACAAAGTTTTTTTTTGTGTTCAAAACGGTATGTATTTCCCAGATTTTCTCGGATTTCTTTTCATCCTAAAATTCATACTTCGTTGCATCGGAAAAAGGGTTCTTTGTAACCTCGAAACAGGTGTCTGTAGATATATGCAAATTTTGTGCTTTAAACCGTTGATTAATCTTACTCTACTTTTCAAGCACAAAGTTATTTATTCAATTCCCAACAGACGTGTCTGAAATTTAATTTTACTTCTGATAGATTGCAACATTTAGCACTTATTCTACTAGATTTCAAGTAGGTTTGTTTCAGCTGTTTTATGGTGAACATACGAATCCTAGAGGACTTTTCTTGCATTCCTAAAAAAAAAAGCAGTGCTTTCAAATACTCTGCTGAATGTTTCTTTCTTGTAGTTAGTGATTCGATATTGTACGTGTATGAATGACACTGTGAAAGTCCAAAATCTGATATATCGCACGCCTAGAAGAATACTGTCAGAACTCAAAAAGTCGAAACTCTGAATGTTCAGAGATGTACCCAGAGCCATGATTTAAAAGTCAAAAAGAAACGTTTATTTTAAAAGCATTATGAAAGCAAATGAGCCGAAATGATCTAACCTAATGTATGATAGACTGCACCATTGCTAATTGCTTTAATATATCAATTTCTTTTCCATGTCTTAAATTTTTCTGTTTTTGAGTTGTGACAGTATTCTTCTAGGCGTACGATATGTCAGTATTAGCCGGTGAATACCAACATTCACGTTCTAAGAATATCGGCGAAAGGCCGTATATTTCCAGTGAATGTCAAAATTCTCCTATTTCGGTCTTTCGCTCTAACACACACACACATATCCATCTGTTTCAGAACTTAGTTTTAATAGTTTCAACATATTTCTGTACAGCAGTATTAATATTTTCCTAGTACAGTTCCATTTCCTAAACTACTAAAAATTGAGCGTCTTGTAACTCAGGAGAAAGTGTATGAAACTAGCATGGCAAATTTATTTTAGACGATCGATTTTAAATGCAGTGAGTAGGGCACTCCGAATAAACCATTCTTCTCTCAAAACTATTACGATACCCGTAACGGTTTAAATCTAAGAAAACGCAGACAATAGATATTGCGGGTAAACTCGATATCGGAGAAAAAGTCAAAAAAGAAAAAAAAAAAAAAAAATGAGTTCATTATTGAGAAATAAATAAATACATTTTCGCTAAAAAGTAATAATAAAAACATTATTACAACAACCATTACTGCTATTTGTAAATTAGGCATTTTTTTTTTTTTTTTTAATTTTACCAATTCATTATCGTTCTACTACAGTTCTTTTTTTCATTAGTTATTTAAAAATTAATGTCAGTATGTAAAGCTAATAAAAAGAAAATTATGCCCAATTTTTTTTAAATCCGAACTTTGAATACTTCAATTTACTCAATACATCTCCAGAAAAGGTCGTTAACTTTATGGATAATGAAGTATTATTCATAAAATATTTCTTGCGATGAATTTGCAAGAGCACATAGCTTCATTAGTTTTCTGCTTAGCATTTGTTTATTATCGTTCCTAATTTCACAGAATAGTGCTTTTAAAATGCATGAAAAAAAATCCCGTATCTTTATAACAATAGCAATGGGTGCTATTTATCCAATGCTGCTGTTTTTAAAATCATAACCGTAACCTAAGGCAGTAATGGAAGCCATCGCGGTGATCATTAATGCTTCCCAGCGTTAATTAAATTACATCCATTCTTACATAATGGATCATTAACCATGTCTGGCAAGTTAAAGAACAATACATCCCGTTTCCATAAGTGACTTGACCTAGCGACGGAAAAGCTATCAAAGAACCTTTTAATTCGGTCAGGACTCTTGAGCTTGACCTAAAAAAAATGGCGAATGTTCTTCGACACTCTCGGCGGGAAAGGCAAAAGGGAAACTTTCCTAAATTTCGATCCCCGAAGGCATCATGAATGCCGGTTACTTTTACACCACCTGCGGTGTTGTATTAAAAGCGACAAAGAGGCCGGATGGTTATTTATCTTATCTGGAAGTTCGTGGAAACACCTGGGAAGAGTGTTGACGAACTGGAAATAAGCATGGCGGGATAGCAGCACTTTCATGCAATTACTAGCTTATTACCCGGCGTTGCCCGGGTGCTTATTAGTACAACATAGCTAATTATTTTTGTGTTTAACTTATTTCATGCTAAAATGAAACAGGTGAGCCTTAATTTGACAATGCATTGTTAATCGTAATCTTTGTTGGAAAATACTCATATTTAAATGTGCTAAATTTTATCAACTTGTACGCTTAAAGGCTTAGCTCTATTACTCTATCTATTCAAAATTGAAAGAAAATGGCCATTTTGAGACAAAAAAATAGAATTTTTTAGCTTTTTGGATTTTTTAAATGTTTTAAAGCCCCGCCTATGTGAATTCTAGTGCATCAAGGAACCTCTGTGCCAAGTTTGATGAAAATACGACGAAAAATGCGGAATTATATAAGGAACAAACATACTAATATATACCCATACATCCATTCTTATATACAGGGTGTCCACTCCAATCGTGGACCAATAGCTAATTTCTAAACCGTTAGAGATAAGCATATAGTTTATTTGGGAAAAAATCTCCAAATTATGAAAGGAATTTTGGGTCTATTCAATGTTTTTCAAAAAATCAAATTTTGAAAGAGTTACGAAATTTAAATTTTTATACAGCCCCCCAGTCTTATCAATCATATTTAGTAAAACATTCTTGACACTGTAACGTTTAAAACTAAAAAAAAATCACTGTTCTACGACAAAAATTGACCGAGTTATGACGTTTTGAAAAATCAAGATTTTGAAGGATTTTGCATACGGTCCCTTAAGCGATCTCTCGATGACGTCATGAAATAATGCAAAATCTTGATTTTTCAAAACGTCATAACTCGGTCAATTTTTGTGGTAGAACAGTGATTTTTTTTTAGTTTTAAACGTTACAGTGTCAAGAATGTTTTACTAAATATGATTGATAGGACTGGGGGGCTGTATAAAAATTTAAATTTTGTAACTCTTTCAAAATTTGATTTTTTGAAAAACATTGAATAGACCCAAAATTCCTTTCATAATTTGGAGATTTTTTCCCAAATAAACTATATGCTTATCTCTAACGGTTTAGAAATTAGCTATTGGTCCACGATTGGAGTGGACACCCTGTATATAGATAGGTGAATTGAATAATATTCTCACTGTAGAGGCTTAGCGAGAGAAGTCTTTTTTATGGAGGGGGCTTTTCATTTAATTTTACGCCTACGTAGATTGATAGACATATGCAGTAGCGTACATAGACTAAGGTGCGCCCCCCCCCCACCCCCCAACCATAAAAATATAAAACGTATTTTTCCCGTGTAACTTTTGTGCTATTTTTCTGGGTCGCGCGCCCTCAAATCTCTTACGCCCCCCCCGCGCCGCGGGGGCGCTATGTACGCCACTGGACATATGAATTGATTGATACAGACCAGTAGGTAGATAAGAGCGATCGATAGAAATGGGTAAATAGAGATAAATAGATATAATTGGATATATTTATGGATTGATAAATAGATGGATATTAATGTTTTGACAGAAATTGGTAGATAGACATAGATCAATAGAGATATAAGATCGATACACTAACAATATAGATTTAGAATAGATATAGTTAAGTAGATATTAATTGTTATGTAGAAATATGCATATTTAGAAGGATAGGTATGAAGAAAAGTTGATAGATAAATAAATTTGGTGCTGTACTGTGACGCGTTTTGTTTCTTTGTGAGACAGGTTTTTCTCCTATACCTAGGCTTGCACAGTTCTAAAATGGTTAACTGAGACACCGGAATAAGGTTCCATTTTTAATCCTACAAATTTTGTTTTCAGTATCCCGCAACTAACTCAAATGAACAAATTTATGCTTTGTATGTAAACATATTTAAGGATTAAAAAAAAAAAAAACAGCTATTATGTTTTATTTTAAACCAAATGATCAAAAAATGAAAATCCCCTTTTAAAATTTTTTTTTCATCATCATACTATTGCAATATCGTATATATATATATATATATATATATATATATATATATATATATATATATATATATATATATATATATATATATATATATAAAATAATAAAAATAAAAGAAACATGCACGGAATTTGGACACTAAAGCTTGTACGTTGCGCAATGGGTAGTAAACAGTTGCCTTTGTGCGGAGTTGTAAAATTACAATTTGAAATGAAAACTATTTTACATGGTGCTAGCCTCGAGAGCTTTTCCTCTGGTGCACTTTTTACTGCGACATTTGTGTTGCATTAATGTTGCTACAGAAGAACCAGAAGTGATTGGGGCCGGACCTCCTTTAGTGGGGGGATGTGGGGCAAAGTGAAATAGCGAAGCTACTTTACCTATTTCGAATTAAACAAATTGGAAATTTGTTCTGGAAGTTTTTGTACATCAAGAAGGAATAATGTATTTTGTAATAGAATAATGGTTGAAATATTATTTTTCATAAAAAAATGAGGAAAATCTTCACCTCAAAAAACCATGGGGAAAGTGAAAAATAAAATATTTTTGTAACGTAACATTTTTTATACGATGGTTGAAAATATTTTTCAGAAAATTAATGTGTAAATAAGCGAAAAAATGAATCAATAATGAAAAAATGAATGAATAAAATAATGAATTAATATATGAGCAATAAAAATGTGTGAATAAAACAGAGAATGAATATGAAAGTAATTGAAAGAATGAATAAATAAGTGAATTAATAAGTAAAGAATGAATTTATAAACTTTCCGTTAGCTTTGGAGCTGCAGGAACTTAGTTAAAATATTGATAGATAGATGGTGATGCAAACGGTGAAACATTTCATCATTTCACTTTGGCACACATTCCCCTACATCGAAAATTTCGGACAAAAGAACCTATTTAAAAATGGCAGTCAGGCGACCACATTTATCTCTGTCGTAATCGACCATACTGGACTCTATCGAATTCTATCTACCAATAGCGCATCGAGAAATTATCTTCCGAGAGGGGCAATTTTTCGCTGCGCTATTGGTAGATAGAATTCGATTGAATCGGGCATGATCTTGTGTGTTAGAGCAGAATAAGATGGTAATTTCTCTCTAAGCTATTGCTTGATAGATTTCGTACGAATCGAACACGATCGACTGTGTTAGAGATAAATATGCCCCTAAGTCTTAAACAACAAGTGAACATAATGTTGATAAATGACGGTTAAACTGTTAAAATATATAATGCAGTTATTTCATAAAATACCTAGTTATTCTATGAAATAACTGATCGCCTCCGTTAAAGTGTGTATATGTTAATAATTTGACACTTTAACTAGTTATTCTAAGAAATAATTCTAGGTATTCAATAAATTAACTAATGAGAGACAGTTGAAGTGTAAAATAAACAATTTATCTAAAACGAACTAACTAGGTATTCTATAAATAAAGTAATGATAGATAACTAAAAAGAAAAAGAAGCAATTTATCAAATGATAGATAATTAAAAGGAAAAAGAAGCAATTTATCAAATTTATGCAGTGTTTTAAGGGTATTTATGGAATCATACCATAAAATCATTTGTTACGATTTCATTTTGTTACGAACCATTTGTTCGATTAAACGGGGATGTTTAACACTGCGTCTATGGCATGGGTTCCGGGATTTTTTATTCGTATAAGCGGGGTATTCGTTTATCCGTTACCCGATTAACCGGGGACTACAGTATATAGATAAAATTTTCAAAAAGACCATAGAAATGAATTTCATTATGTAATCCAGAGAAGCCTTACATTCAAAATTGTCATTTTTACGATTAATCACCTCGGAGTGGTTGGTGGAAGGTTTTTTTCCTTACGAAATTTCTTGATTCAGTCCGCTCATAGCCTGCGATAAAAGCTATGCAATAGCTTAAAAACATACTGGAAATAAAATCAAATTAGATAATCTAATAGTATAATTATGTAACAATCTACAAGTGTACTCTAACAATATAATCCTACAATAAAATCCAGTAATGTGATCAAATAATACAATTTAGTAATATAATCTAGTAATATAATTTAAGAAAATATTCTCTTCATAACATACTTAGACAGTATTCTTAGTCTATATTCCTAATTGTAAAAGAAAAACCGTCTTATTTTAGTGACTGAATGAGTTGAAATTAATTCCGTAAAATTCTGCAAATAAATGATCTTCTCAGAACAAAGAAGCTAATTTCATAGTAATAGAGTCAGCTCAGTTGCACATACTAATATTTTTTCAATTTAAATACATTAAGTTAACAACAAATGACATTGCACCATTGAACAATTATTTCCTATACTTTTCGAAGAAAAATAATCAAAGATTTTATCTGGTTCAAGAAATAAGAGAAACGAGATAAGATTCTAGAGACACCAGTTTAAGTGCGTTTATCTCTGAAAAGTTACCTGTCTCATTTTCCGTTGGAAAGTTTACGAGGCTCCTTATCTACAAAAATAATTTTGTTATTCTGATCTGTATGAGTAAAAACCAGCAGAAAATATGAAAAATAGACTTAACTTTCTGAAAATGGTAATTAAGTTGAAATTCTTGAACGAAACGCATTTATAGAATTTTAATTTAGGGGCGATTCTCTGTAAACTCGTCATTTTCCATATAGAATCTGTCCAGGCATGTTTTTTTGAAATGTTCGTATAGTATTAATACTATTGCCCAGGAAATGAATCAATTACTTTGGTACGAAGGAGGGTCAATTGACTTTTGTGTTTGACGTTTGTGTGACGTGTGGGTTTCCTTATTTCATAAAAAAGATATAGTTTCATTATTCTGTTTTTGGATATTAATTGCCAGATTTATGTAGTGTTAATAGGTTTTTTGAAATGCTATCTTTAACAGTTAGACAATGGGATTGGGACGGCCAGGGGACTGTGTTTTTGGTGCTTAGATAATTTATAGAAGAAAAAGTTAAAATGTTACCTCTCCAAATACAATTGGGCTACAAAGTATTAATGCTTTACTTATATTAAGAGCGATAATTACTTTATTACACTTTATTATTTTTAAAATAATCGGTCTGGACAGCCAATTACGAGTTTACAGAGAATCACCGTTTGGAACCTGATTTTGACTGAAATAATTTAATCGGGAAGCGTTAACCCTGTGGAAATCTGCTACAAGTGCAGAAACCGAAGTAAGATGCAGAATGTTAGCAAAAAGATACAGGCTTTTCTCTTTCTCGCCAGCTAATCTGACTAATAATCACACTTTTTGCTGGAAGCAACCCCAAATAAAAACATCCATTTGGTAGCCTAACGTCTTTCTCTAAAGTTGGCGTCAATATTTTAAAAGTAGGAAAAATACTTTTTCCTCCCCAGGAGACAATTTGTTTATGTAGTTTTCTTATCTTAGCTTGAATTATTCTTCCCAAACCGTACATCTAACTGAGTTATGTCTTATCTAGTGATTGATGTCTTTGTCTTGTTTGTTTCGTCATTGTTTTGTTGAGTATTTCTGATTTTACTTAATATTATTTAACAATTCCTTCTTTTTGCCTACTTAGAAAAAATTTAAAACTTTGTTTACGTGTCGGCTTTTAAAGGCCTTTATAAGTTTTATGGGTTACTAGGTGACCCGTGCGGAATTCCGCAAAAAAAAAAAAAAAAAAAAAAACCTCTAAACTTAAAATTTAATACGACAATTTTTATTGGCTTCATTATCTGCCCGAAGTTGCAGCGCAGTGTCGAAATCTATAAAGAAAAGTCCAGCGTAAGTTGGTGTAGTCCCTGCCGGAGGTTGCAAGTTCCCGATCATATGGTACACTCGACCATGTAGTTAAAAACAATATGGACCTCTGCCAGGAATGAGTCCACTTTGACTGAAGCGAAGGCCAAAGCATTGTTGAATTGTCTAATATTGTCTAGGTAGTAGACACCTTCCTGTTAGTCTGCCTGTTGGTACCCTGTTCCTTGGCATTGTAAAATCTTGTACGTTTGCACAACATCGCCATCAACTGCCGTCGTTCTGACAACTTTTCAAAGAGATCAAAGACACGTTCACTTTTACAACTACTACAAAAGTGATACTCTATATTAAAATCAAATACCCAAGGCTACTACTAAACTAAATACTAACGTTATCGCAAAACTACCATAGTATTTTGAAACAATGAAAGTTACAATTAAGGTTTACCGAGCTAAGCCTTGGCTTGAAATGTCGCATTTAAAATTGATTTGAACAACAATGGTAACGATTTTAACAGTTGAGCAAAAAATTTAACTTTTTCAAACTTCGATCGCTTATAAGTCGCTTAAACGTGGATTTTCGAGATTCTCGTTATGCGGCGCTAGCGGAGAAACGTTCTAAAGAACGCATTTTTTTTAACCTTTCGAATGAAATCAAAATGGAGACGATACGACAATTATTTCGCTAGATAGAGTCAATTTTGTGCCCAAAAATTGAAGTTCGAATAAAAAACGAACCGACACTTTTTAGAGGGTGGGTCTAATTTTCGTCAATAGCCCGCGGGATAAGCTTCAAAATCATAAATTTTCATTCAATTCGATAAAGAAATGAGCGAGTTTCGACCGGGTATAGGATTCGGCTTAGAGAAATAATATATGGAGATTGTTGTTTAGCGCAGTATAGCCTAGGAAGGCTCTTGTGCTAGAAAACCTCAAGCAACCAACAACCAACGAACGGATGGCCAACCTTTTTGGGACGAGTGCCACATTTTGGAGAATTTAAGATCTGCGTGCCACTATCATTTTTTTTCAACATGATGGAAAATATAAAAAATGAAAAAAAAAAAAAAAGTTATTTATGGCTTAACTAATTCTTCCTCTAATAGCACATTTTTTCACGATAGTTTGAGTAGTAGAGAAGCTCAGTACAGGAAAAGCTCGTCGATTATAACTTTGAAGTAATGTTTAGTTTTGATTAAAGCTAATAATAAGGACTTGCAATATTGTGACGCACTACTCTTTTTCTTGATAAGGCTATTATACAGCTCATTTTTTGACGTCATTGTATTTACAGAAAATATAAATTAATTACAAGTAAAATTTTAATGGTTTTCTTTAAAAAGGAGTACAGTTTTTTTTTTTGGACTTCCTCAAAACGATATTATTTTCTCCTTTTTTGAAAAAACTTTTCAAATAGTCGCGTGCTACCCTTAATACTCCACCATGCCAGTTTTGCGGCGCGCCTGCCACCAGTTGGATAGCCTTGATCCAACTGTTAATTTTTATTTTAAGATCTTATATAATACGACTGTAAAAACTTATCCTTTTTTTCCCGGACTTTCTCTTTCCACGGCAGAGTATCAGTCAACTTTACTCCCTTGAGTTCTTGAAGAGATTTTTAACAAAACGGTTCACATTTTTGAGAAATATTTAACAAAGTGAAAGAAGACATCAAGATATTTTTTTTTTTTTGAAAAAGCATCAGTAAATATTCGAATTGTCTATCGTTTCATTTTGTGTATACCTAACTTTAAATTTGAAATTCAGTCGAGAATCACTATTTTTTTTTTTTATTTTAATACGTCTTCATTTCGATAAGTTTTTTGAGCAATAAAATGGTTCAACATAATAACTAAACTAACCAAGACATAAATAGGCTGAACAACTAAAGTATTCCACAGAAAATAAAATCAAACCCAATGCTCTCAAAAGTCTTCCTATTTCCGTTTTCTTAAGCATGCTTTAGCTTTCGTTGCATATTTTCGTAACCGTTTTTCAGGATTTCGACTTGACGATTGAATGGCATAACTCATCGGATAGCTTAAAGGTCCATTATCGGAGGGACTGGAATGTACTGTCGGTTCCAAGAAATATTATTCTATTAAGCGGGGTATTTGTTTAAGCGGGGATCTTTAACATTGCGGTGGATGACATGGGGAATGGGGAAACATTCGGTACCGGGATGTTTTATTCGTACAATCCGTTACCCGATTAAGCGGGGCCAACAGTATATTTTCATTTCAATATCAATTCATTCATTTTTTACCAATAAATGCCAATGATAATTTTATTTCAAGAATATATTATGCCTCAAACACTAGCGCAGAAAGAATATGACTTCGGGTAGGGAGCGGTTCTACGGTTGGGTCCCCAAGTAGGGGGCACACTTCGTTGTTTAAAGGTTGTAAAATGGTTATTAACGTTGTTTCAACGGATTAAAAACGTTTATAAAACGTTTAAACGTTTTTTGTGCTACCTGGGTCATAGGGTACGGCTGTTTACCATACAGTCCTCACATGCATCTAAGCAACCGTATTACATGCATGTTAAAGCCAACATTTTTAACTTATGAATGTGGAAACACCAAAGGATTTTTTTTTTTTTTGAAGCCTCTTACCGCCGTTGCTCAGAAGACATTACGATCATCAATGCGTCGTCAAGCATAATCAAAAAGCAAGTGAAAAACAGGTTTTGATTAAGCGTAAATGTAATCTTAAGCGTAAATGTGAGCGGTCGGATTTGGACCTCTCTCTCTCAAAAGCTATAACACTGAAACAAGGAATGACGAAGACGAAGACACGGTTCACAACATACATAGTTAACATAGTTCGACAAATAACAGCAATTAAGCAACACATTAAAATGCCATTTACTAATTTAATCGTTCATTAAAAAAAACAGTTAAACGACAAAATTTCTAATTTTAAGAAAACATATCACCTTAAATTATTCAATCGCGATTACAACACTTTTATCGAGGGAAATATAGCTAAATATATATGTACATTTCAGTTTTGAATATTGTCGAACCCTTTAGAGCTTGTCGCTTGACTGGTTTTTGAAATAAACAGAGCAATTAGTAGTGAAATAGTAAAAAGATTTAATAAACGCGTGCGGCACAAGCGTAATAACTCAAATTCTCCTCATTATGCGATGGCAACACACACACAAACCTACAGACACACGAAATACACACATACAGGTTGTCCCAGTTCGGTGTTTCTGAACTTGTACATGAGCCAAAGTCAG
>JAXGGA010024949.1:0-11293 GCA_038373865.1 Uloborus plumipes | reverse complement strand
AGTTGAGATTTTTTTCTCTCCCAAAAAAACTACATTTTACGTACCCCAGCTTCTTTCAACAATTTAAAAATCTTGAATTTTTTAAAGTTATCTGCTGTAGGTAGTTTGTTTTTTAAAATGCCTCCATTGACAATTATAGTTTCTAAGGATTTGTTTATGTTATCAATATATATTCGTTTATTTTAATACTCTATGTTGAAATAGCCGAAAATGTTGTTTTGAATGGATGCATTAAAATTACAAGCTTAAACATCGTTATATTCATACCTTTCAGGATTCCGAAGTGCAAAAAAAATGATATTTGTTAAAAAAAATTTGTACGTTTCCTTACAGAAAATTTATTTTATATGTTCGAGCCAAAATGCCGCCCCTAAAATTTGCCGCCCCGGACAGGGGTCCGGAATGTCCGCCGCTAGGGCCGCCCCTGCGTGTAGTGGTAGGTACGGGGGACCTTGGAGTGAGTGAGTAAGTGACAAAATATGTCTGCCGTACTAGACTTGTTACGGGAAGCTGACTCACGCCGATTTTCTCAAAATCACTTTATAGAGAGCTATCAACAATCACTGGCCTCTAGTTTTAGTTTTTGAGGGTTGATCAGCGATTAAGCGATTGAAATTAGGAAGGCATGTTTGTTAACTTATGTGGAAATAATGAAGTACTCGGAAAATCGGTGACTAACTTTTTGTGTATCTCTCAATGTGTGTGAATCTTTCTTTACCCCGAGTTCACTTCAACGGTTTCAACGGCACGTGCCATTGGTTCCTTACGATCTATTTAGCAAAGTTTCCTGATTGAATGTATTGAACTTCATATTGAAACATTTTCTCAGATAGTGGACAGCGGTTTGATGATCTTGGTGATCCATCATGTCTTATATATTTATTAGAAGAGAAAAGTAGTTTTTGTGACAACCATATAAATCATAAGTCTATACTCTGTAGTCTATTTAGTCATTGAAAACAGACCACGATTTTTTTTTGTCTGACAAAAGAACTATAATTCTCTGTGACGTTATTTACAGGAGATGAACCCTCGTTGTTGTGATAGTCTTGTGAATTAAGTTCATGCAGTGGTTCTTTATGTTTACAGGACTTTTGGAGCTCTGTGCCGATGTTTGCCTGAACGCATGGTTTTTGAATAATATTCTATTAATTTAAACACTTAGTGAAACATTACAGCGGCTGCGCGAAACTTTCCTCCAACGATTAGAATATAATTAAAATCAGAACAGGTTACTCTAGAAGCTGTGAAACGTTACTCCCATTGACAATGGTAATAATACACATTTTCTTTCACACAGTGCAGGGTTTCAGTATTTACTAGATGGCAACATGTTTATGCAACACCCTATCTCCCTTTCTCGCGCAGCCGGACGGGAGGAGATCCCCTCATCTTTCGCGGAGGCCGTCTCCCGCCTGGAGGTGTCCCCACAGGTGGCGGACCTACTCACGAAGTTGAAGCTGTCCCACACGGACGACCTGCGAGACGTGGAGCGGTTCTTTATCCCGCCCATCCACGTGATGGACAACTACGGCACGCCGGCGGACAGCTTCATCCTCTCCTGCAGTTTCGGCACGGAGCGCTGCATTAAGTAAGCAGAAAAAAAAAAGCATTTATCTTATATCTCTAGCCTCTTTTTGTATTGCCACGTGTGAACTTGACACTTATCGTTATGTATTTTTTACAATTCACACAGTATCTTTACAAAGATTATCCTACATTTTATTTTAATGTCAAAGCTATATTATTGAAAATTTTCATTAAAACCCATTCAGTAGTTTTTGTGTGAAACAATAACAAACATCCATCATCCATACATACAAACTTTTGTGTTTATAATAGTAGCAAGATTAAAACTAAATATGATTTCTTTTCAGCGAGCTAGTTACTCTATACAGTCCAACGTATGGGAAGTGTTACATGTTTAATTATGTCGGCAATGAAAATGACAAGAAACCGGAGGTTCGAGTTGTAAAACAGCCGGGAAAAATGCACGGTAAGAAACAATTGAAACTGCAAATTATTAAGTTTCTATGCCTTTCATTTTCCATGTTTGGTAATGTTTTTGTAATTTTGGTCCTCTAGCAGTCATTGATGACTCATTTAGCATTATTGAAATGCATTCCGGGGGTTGTCAAAATGCGTCGAATGTTTTTTTTAGATTTAGTATTTTATACAGCCCCCTATTGATGTATAACGGTTTTTTTTTTCAGCTGTCATGCTTTCTTGTATTTTTCTATTAAATAAATATTGTCTTATAATTTTCCTCACAAAGCTTAAAAAAGATTCTTTTAATGGAACGGATATTCCAAAGCAGAGTAAACCATTTTACTAATTTACAAGAAAAAAAAGCTTTTATGCTTTTTGAGAAGGTTTTTTTTTTTTTCTTACGTTTAGCACTGCTGTCAAGCGTAATTTTACCAGTAGTTTTAGGTCTAAAAAACAGGGTCAATAAAGGTAAAATGTTGACATTCATGACTGAAAGCGATTTTTTTTTCTAAACTGTCATTTGGTTCAAACTTACGACGAAGAACAGGCATGACAGCACTCAATTAAGTTACGTGACTCAGAACAGCTTGCGACTAGCGTTGTTGGTGGCCATTTTGAACCAAGTTTCAAAATTGTAATGCCACTTCAATTCATTCTGCATATAGTACTATCACACTATGTATTAGCTAAATTACAATATTTTTTTTAAACAAACCTTTTCTGAAAAAGAAAATTATTATTTTAAAATCCAAATAATAAGACATTATGCAAATAAAACAAAAACCAAACGCACCTGAATACTTGCAGTTTCAAAAAAACATTTCATTTAATTTGCTGATTAATTATAAATTTGGTCATCTTTGACTGTTTTCCCTACAAAGTTTCATTGCATTTTCTAGATTGAAATTATGTATTTAGATGTTTTGTATAGCAGATGGATCGATTTTCTCTCCAAGTTAACATTAGCGTTAATTTAGGCCACTAGTGACGATGCAAATAGCTATTTTCTTTTCGTAATCGGCACGATGCATCGGCAGTTTGTATTTTCGTTCAGAATAAAAAGTAGGTCGCCAGTTTAGCGATCAACATAACATCTTGTAAAGTTTACAAATACCTTTGTGCTGTTGATGTAGAGAAAAATACAACGTTAAGGAGGCACAAATAAGCAGGGATACTGCAGACACGTGTTTCGGGGGCTACAAGGAACCCCTTTTTAAATGCAAGAAGTGTGAGCTTTAGGATGAAGAATCATCCGATAAAAGCTTTTATCGAATGATTCTTCATCCTAAAGCTCACACTTCTTGCATTGAAAAAGGGGTTCCTTGTAGCCGCCGAAACACGTGTCTGCAGTATCCCTGCTTATTTGTGCCTCCTTAACGTTGTATTTTTCTCTATATAACATCTTGTAGTCGCCTAGAAATAATTTTTTATTGCTACTGGCGAGTGGTGACCTCAAGTCGCGACCTTTATGACTCAGTGACAATAACTCTCATCTTCCAGGCCTGCAGCTATACCTTCAAGCCCTGAAGGCCGATTCGCTGCCGTTGCTGACTCGAGAGCTGGGGGTTCGAATCGTGGTTCACGACCCCCGGACGATCCCCATAGCTGCCGAAGACGGAGTGGACGTTCGGCCCGGGGACATGACCTCCATCAAGCTGGAGTATGTGGAGATACATCGCTTGGGAAGGCCATGGGGTATCTGCGCGAAGGACGGAGAAGTACTCAGCTATAACTACTCCAGAGATCCTTACAGCCAGAATGTGAGTACTGCTTATCACATACAGTAAACTCTCGATTGTCCGCGAGGGTCTCGGGGGAAAATTTAGCTTATTCTTGTAGAGAATTTTTTTTCTTTAAAACACAGGTCTGAAATCCATTTGTTCCAGATTATCACTTTTTTGTTCGTTTGCTTTTATAATATTTCTTACCCAAGAGCGCGTAGTGTTACGTATTTTACCTGGGCGTCATCGTAAGTATCACTTCTTTATAGATGTTATATGCTTGAGATTCACAAATACAAATCGTCATTGGTTGTATCTATCACTTTTTACGTGTAATGCAATTATTTTGAAGCAAAAGACATTTTTATCTTCTCTACCCCTTATTTCATGCTTTTTTTCGGATCATCCGCGATTTTCGTTATTCGCGATATCCAGTGCCACCCGATTCCGTGGATAATTGGGAGTGTACTGTACTCTGTCGCATTTCATGTACAAATTTTTGAATGTTCTTTTTCGATTTTTTTTCTACTGCTATATACAGTAGAAAAAAAGGGACATCCTAAATGGTCCAGGGATGTCCATTTAGGATGTCCCTGGACGTTACCCTAAAGCCATTGATCATATCTTTAGCAGTGACATTTACACCGCCATCTCGGTGCTAAACGCAGCTTTCTTCCTATGTCTGTGTTCGAGTAGCGTGTTTTGCTTCTAGATAGGAATGTTTCATTAACTCTTTGTCGATCCACAATCAAGAAGCAAAGCAGGCTACTTGATTATGGCAGACATAGAAAGAAAATGGCGTTTAGCCCCAAGATGGCGGTCATGTCGCTACTTGAGTTATGATCTGGAGCTTAACGTTACCCATGAAATGCTTGATTGGTTTTTTTTAGAGAAAAATAAAAACAAAAGGAAGTACTGATTTAAAAAAAAGCCCTTTGTAGATCCTTATTTTAACGCACATTGGACAGAACGCTCAGCTTAGATTTCATGGCATTGCTTCTACGAGAGTTGTCCAAAAAGTATCCGACCTTAATTTTTGTGTGAAAACCACATGGATATAACTCAAGCGGACTAGCTCAAGTCAACTTTGAACCTTTTTGCACATGCGTGATTTTTTTCATGTCTGTTAATAACGTCAGTCGTTCGCAAACAAAGTTTGACTGACGTAAAGAGGAGAGTCTTCTTCGAAGTTTTTTTAATTTCATGAAAAAAAGACGAAACGACTTGAACTGTGTTATTGCATCAAATTTCTCCAGAAACTGAGCGAGAGCCTAGTGGACACCGTTTAAAAGATGCAGACAATCTTTCGATGACGATTTTTCAGCTCTTAATTTCGACGTGATAGGCGGAAAACCAGTTTACTTGAATAAAAAAACTCCAATGAGGGCTCAGGCCCGTCATTTAGGGGGGGGGGCAGGGGGGTCAACTGCCCCGCCTGACTTTAGGAAATCAATGTATTGGCATATAAGTGGGCGTGGTTTTTGCCACTTTTTGGTAAATTTTACATTGTGTATGCACCCTTTGCCCCCCACCCCCTGGAAATTTTCGAAATTACATCCCTGTGAGGGCTCTCCTCTTTACAACAGTCAACTCTGTTTGTGAACTACTGACCTTACTGATAGACGGGAAAAAATCATGCATAAGAAGAAAGGTTCAAAATTGGTTTATGCAAGCGCGCTGAAGTTATATCCATCTGGTTTTCTCACAAAAAAAAAAAAAAAAAACGGTCGGATACTTTTGGGAGAGCCCTCATGTATGGCGTTTCCTCTTTGGTTCTGACGGCACACTTGATTAGCGTACTTTATTTAGTTTACAGAGAACACCTCACTTTCTACCTTGTTTGTTTATGAGAGGAAACGTGATTTTCTTACCTTCTTTGATATCAAGAGAACATAGAGTTGGTGCACTACAGAAACATGCTACACGTCCTTTAAGCTAGTCAGGAACTCATTTTAATATTAGCGCCAGTCTTGAAAAAAAAAAAAAAAAAAAAAAAAAAAAAAAAAAAAATATATATATATATATATATATATATATATAATATAATATATATATATATATATATATATATGTGGGGGGTTCTGCCCCACTTGATGTTCAAAGAGCCACAAGACGATGTTTCTGCTAGGACAATTTATTATGGGACGATTTAATACAGATAACACACACATTACAACGAATAAAAAGGGGTTGGACGTCGCCACTTGGACCATGGCTTGGCCCTCGTCGTTAGAGGCATCTTCTTATGCCCCGTCTCGTCGTCCGTCGTCGTCGTTCTGCCTCTTGGCTCCGCGCAGCTCTCGTCTCTTAGCTGCAGCGCCCTCTTCTGGTACAAGACTTCGTTGGTATGAGAGCTGGAATGACTGGAGTGGGCACCACATTTGTGGGGATCCAAGACCACTTCTGAATTTGTGGGGATCCAAGACCACTTCTGAATTTGTGGGGGGTTCTGCCCCACTTGATGTTCAAAGAGCCACAAGACGATGTTTCTGCTAGGACAATTTATTATGGGACGATTTAATACAGATAACACACACATTACAACGAATAAAAAGGGGTTGGACGTCGCCACTTGGACCATGGCTTGGCCCTCGTCGTTAGAGGCATCTTCTTATGCCCCGTCTCGTCGTCCGTCGTCGTCGTTCTGCCTCTTGGCTCCGCGCAGCTCTCGTCTCTTAGCTGCAGCGCCCTCTTCTGGTACAAGACTTCGTTGGTATGAGAGCTGGAATGACTGGAGTGGGCACCACGGGCCACCACACATATATATATATATATAATATATATATATATATATATATATAATATATATATATATATATATATATTATATATAATATATATATTAGCAGTTTCATGTCCATGCTAGCTTTTTACTTTCTTCTATATCTATTATATAGAAGAAAGTATTGGTTTCGTAAAAATTTTCGAATGTCGAATTTTGACGGATTTGCACGTTTTGAGGTGCGCTGAGTCCATTTCGACCATTTTTGGAAAATGTCTGTCTGTGTGTGTGTGTGTGTCTGTCTGTGTGTGAGTCTGTATGTGTGTGACCAGTTTTTGTGGCCGCGCTAGAGCAAAAACTACTGCATGAAATCGAACAAAAATTTTTTCACATATGCACCACCATGTGAACTGGTGCACCTGACTTTGTTTAGCGAATTCCTCCAAGGGGGGTGGAGCAATCGCACGTGTTCTGCGCGTGGGTGATTGCTATATCTCAGGAAGTAACCGGCGGAATAAAACGAAAATTGGTCCATAGATAGACCCTACCGAGTACAGGTGCTGATTTAATTTGCGTGTCAATATCTCGAAGGGGGGTGGAGCAATCGCACGTGTTCTGCGCGGGGGTGATTGCTATATCTCAGGAAGTAACAAGCGGAATCAAACGAAAATTGGTCCATAGATAGACCCTATAGAGTACAGGTGCTGATTCAATTTGTGTGTCAGTATCTTGAAGGGGGTGGAGAAATCGCACGTGTTCTGCGCGGGGGTGATTGCTATATCTCAGGAAGTAACAGGCGGAATCAAACGAAAATTGGTCCATAGGTAGACCCTATTGAGTACAATTGCTGATTCAATTTGTTTGTCAATATCTCGAAGGGGGGTGGAGCAATCGCACGTGTTCTGCACGAGGGTGACTGCTATATCTCAGGAAGTAACCGGCGAAATCAAACGAAAATTGGTCCATAGGTAGACCCTATTGAGTACAGGTGCTGATTCAATTTGTGTGTCAATATCTCAAATGGGGGTGGAGCAATCAAAAGTGCTTATTTTGTCATTGCACCTACTGTATCTCGGGAAATATTGCTGCGATTTGAATGAAATTTGGAATAACACTAACCCAATATGGAAGCAAGCATCGATTAAATTTTGGCGCCAATCGCCCCAGGGGGAGGGTGGGGTGATTTTTGCGCTTAGTCAACAATGCGAAAAATTAATTCATTAAAAAATCGCTTTCACGCTATTTAATTATCAAAACAGCTGAAAACTTTCAATGATTTGAAATTTTTAACTGTTGCCAATTTCTTTTTACTAACAAATAAAATGTTTACAATTAATCTAAACAAGGCTTTTGCAATGATTTCCAATTTCGCTCATTGATTCTGCATTTGCAGGGCTATTACGATAATTGGGAAATTGTAGCTGTCTCCAATTACTTGGGCGAGTACGTATTTTATTTTGTAACCGGAATTCATAAGATAGATATAGGCAGGGATTCAAGTGAAACAGCACTGCGATCGCTTCGAATTACAATCGCTACTGGAAGTGAATTACATTATCATCAACTTAACTTGGCATGACGTCACTACGAGTGGAGCCAATAAGAGCTCACAAGCACTCAGCTATCTCCTCTTATTCGCCAAGTGGGCTGTGACGTTTTATCTAGCTCGTGTTTCATAGGCAAACGTCACGCTGACGTCACGATGTTTTTTTCAAGAAACGTTCTAATGTAATTCATTTCCAGAAGCGATTGTAATTTGCGATGGCCTGTTTCACTTGAATCCCTGCCTTAGAAGAAAGTTTCGTGACGGCCACGACAGCTAGTTAGGTTTTAGGCTTTGAAACAAAAACTTATGCGAGGGATTTCAGCAACTTTGAGTACTGCTTGGTAACGTATGGCTTCGAGTTTGGTAATGTTCAAGGAGGAGACAATTCTCTTACTTTGAAAGTGTTTTTCCTCACATGCCAATGAATTATTTAATCAACAACTAGCATGAATCAAATTCATCATTTGTACGATTTAAGCCGAAATAATATTTTCATTTTCTGGGTAATATAAACTGCAATCAAACATAAATATTGGACTTTAGCTTAATTGTTTAGGTTTAAATCCTACAAATGTCACTCTTGATTTAAGAGCGACATGAATTTTCTCGGTTTTGAACCTTTAAACACTGTTCGAGGTGTCTATAGAAATGATCATTCATCTTTTTTTTCAGGACTGCGAACGCTCCTGCGTGAATAGCGAAGTTTTTCGAAGGTGCCACTGTTACCATCCTCGCTTCATTCCCTCTACCATCATACCACGAAGAGGATACATCTGTCCGACCAACGATACAGCTGATGGTTGGTACTTTTAGTTTAAAAATAAAAAGTTTCTTTTTGGATTTTGATTCTACTTTAAAAAGTAACCGAAAGGGAACATTGAAGTGTTTGAAAATAAGTGTATAGGGAGAGTTGGGGTAAATAAAGATGCATATGCTATGCTCAACTTTTTATATCCTTCCAGTTCTTTGGGGTAAATTAAGGTATAAAATTTTGTCCATTGTGTTGTAAACTATAGTCTAGAAAAGTTTCTGGGTGGGAAAAATTTAACTTCAAGACTTTTTGTTAGTCATGAGACTGACCATGAAATTATACCATGTTGAACCATGAAATCATACTAAATGCTTTAAAAGCCTTCCATATAACAAATAAAACGAGTTGAAACCAGTTGCTTTGAATATTTTGACCTGATGGACAGGAAATGTAAAATTACTAAACTTTAGTGTCCTTTCCCAGTTTCATCCTAAAATAATGATTCTACTGATACTATTGCTTGGAAACACACTCTCAAAACTTCTTTTTTTATGTTGCCTAATTTTCACTCACCAATAATTCAATTTTTAAAAATGCCACAAGTGTTGTAATAAAGTTTGTTTTCATTCATTCTAAACTGACTCTAAAAATTGTAGTTGTGAAGTATCATTTCAGTAAAATCAGATCCACATGAAATAGTGCTTATTTTATTCGAAAGAAAAAAAATGAATGAAAGTAAAGAAGTTTGAAGTATTTACATGAAATGTTTTTAATAGTAAAAATTACATATTCTTGACCACAATGAGTTAAAAAAAAATAATAATAACGCGTGATTTATCTCTGCCTGAATTTCTTAAACGCTTTTGAACACTAACTTCCTTTTTTTTGTTCTGTTTTCCTTGAGTTACATTTTTCTAGTGAGTAACCTTTTGATATAAAATTTTGGCGCTTAATACGCTGACACCAATGCTGACGTCATGACGCTGGTAACCACCATCGGGCTGAAAAAATTTTTGTTGTCTAACTCACCGATTTCACTCCTTTTTTAATGTAGATAAAGGGGGGAAAATTAAAAATTGTATTTTAAATATTCAATTGTGAAAATTTAAAGTTCTCCCCCAAGAGGACAGCCGCCCACTACGTGAACCTGTTGCCGTCCTTCCAAGAGTTCATGCGCTCCCAACGCGTTAATAGTAGGGAAATGTGAGGCAAAGTGAAATGGTAAAATATTTACTCAGGTTGCAGCGCCACATATTTTAACACTATTTTAACTAAGTTCCTAGTCATATAGCTGATTTCTGTCAAAAAATAAATAGCTCTTAAGATCAACGGAACAAATTTTGCAAGTTACTTTCAAAATTTGATACCTTTATTGTAATGTTCAAAATTTTTCAAAAATATAACATAACAAGAATAATAATTTTTTACTTTGCCATATATGGTTTCGAGGTGAAAATTTTCCACTTATTTTTGAAGACGCAAAATAACTGCCAAAAATGAAAAATAACATTTCAACAACAGTTGCATTACAAAATAAATTATTTTTTTCTTTCTGCACACTTATTTTCAGAACAATATTCCAATCTGTTCATTTTGAAACAGGTACGTTATCTTAACAATTCCACTTTGCCCCACATAATACATTAATTTGATGAAAAACGTTACTTAAATTTTTATTACGATAAATGTCTTTTCTTTATTTGTGCGTTAAAATAAAAATATTTTGGCACATACTATCAATAAAATATCTTAATTATGTCAAGATTATACGGACCAAAGTAGTTTTTTCTTTTAGGAAAAGCAAAAAATATAAGCCCTGCTTGCAATTTTAAACGATACCATTGTCATAAAACAGAAGCCATAATTTCAAATACTACTACGCCGAGCATGTTTGGTAATCCAGATAGTAAGTTAGTTTACAATGACAAAAAAAAAAATGCTATGTTGTTCTTTTATTTAAATTTTTTGCAGAAGGACTTGACGACTGTTTCCTGGATGTAATGGCTGACAATGACGCTGGCAAAATTGAATGCAACTGTCCTCCCGCATGCAGGTACAGTGTCCATTTATTTCAAGCATCTTGTGGTTGAAATTTTCACGACTTCATTAAATGTCTTCTCTTGTCTATTTCAATTTCATTTAGACCAGTTAGAAACATTTAAAACCAAGCTCACTGACAGAAATCGTTGTTTTAAGCTTTTAAGTCACAGAGGTTTTGGGCACGCATTGAACGATTTAACTTTTTTTACATTACATCGAATTATGACGGTTTCAAACAGTTTGAAAATGATTTAGATAAGTTTGCACGAGAAAATTGATGTAGCTTGGCCACGGAGAAATGGCGGGGTAACTGGAAGAGGAAACGAGTAGTTTCATTTTGCAATAGGTAAGATCTTCGATAAAGTAAGTTTCTACGTTGTTAGCTTATTAAAACTTTTGTTGCTTGCCTCATCTCTCCGACCCTACCTATTGCGAAATGAAGTGGTGTGTTTCCGCTTCCAGTTCACCCGCCATCTCTTCGTGGTCTAGCTATACTTAAAAACAAAGTGAGCAGCTTTCTTAAA
>JAXGGA010024948.1:0-11294 GCA_038373865.1 Uloborus plumipes | reverse complement strand
GCTCGTAATTGTAATCGTAATCGATTACATTTTCTCGTAATTGACTCCAAGCCTGCAGTATTTAAAAGGCATGAAGAAAGAAAAGAACCCACTATTTCCACATGAATATAACAGTTAGTGCAGCAAACGTAATACACTTAAAATCGTTTAGGTATTTCAGTGGCTTTATGCAATGATTCAAAGATAGAAATTAAACGAAGGTGTGTCATGAACTTGTGTGCTTATTGCTTCTAACAATGCCCCTGTGCTGCAGGGGTGCTATGTATGTCACTACGTCAACATGCCAACTAGTTTACCAAAGTTTTGCCAGTCTGCCTTTTTAAAATTGCGATATTTTTGGCAATTTATAAAAGTGTTCTGTTTCTCTTTAATTCTAATCAAAAGTGGTGAATGATCGCTCTCAATATTTTTTAATATGGTCCAAGTACAGCTGTTAAAGATGACGGGCCCCACAAGTGATTTCTTTCCAGGTTAATAAAATGTATTTACCCGAAAGTGTTCACACTTGGTTTTGGCTACTAAACTGGAAGTATATCTTTTTTGCATTCTATTTGAAAACTTTTGCTCGGGTAATGTAAGTTTATATTCTTCCTTTTGCTTCAACTTTGAAAATAACGTGGCAGACTTGAAATCATATCACTGCTCACTGGTTGAGAAGCACTGATCTAATTCATTTCAATTTTTTTTGTTTGAGCAATTTTCCCCATGAAATTTTATTATGCAGTTTTTTTTTCTGTGGCTAAGAATTGTGATTTTTTAATAATTTTTTTGTAGGTGTCAAGGAGGAAGGAGCCTACTGATTTGATAATTGTGTGTATGCTGCAGAGCAGTGGCACTCTGGTTCTGTTCCACCCCTGATGCCATGATTGCAGCTCTAGTTTTTTCAAGTTGAAAAGGGAACCATCACGATAGACTGAGGCCCCAAAGGACTTTTTTCTGACAAGTTGTACATTGTAAAAATTTAGGGAACGCACTCTCATTTTTCCATCAGTTTTTAACTCCACCTCCAATTTTGTCCTTCTTTGTCCTCAACCTCTATCATCTACAACTTGGTTGATGACAATATGGGGCCAAAAAAGCTATTGATTGTTCATTTGCCATGAACTTGGTGCAGGTCAATAAAATGGCTAAACAATTTAATAATATTTAAAAAAAGAATTTGTCTTTAAATTCAGAGTTAAAAAGTAGTTTTCCTCAAATACTTAGTAACTGTACTTTAAAATTTTAATTTCATTCACATAATGTTCTAAGTGATTAACAAGTCAACTCTCTCAAATCTACTAACCCGAGAACTGCATCAGATTTCAGATGCAAATGAAACTTACCGTTTAGTATTTAGTGTAAGTAAGAAGTAGCAATAACATTATAATGTGAAAACTGCATTATAAATGAAAAGAAAATCATTTTAAGATTTAAGTTTATTAATATTATGATAAAAACATGTCTTAGTAATTTGTTATGCTACTTGCTTTGGCTTGGCTGCATAATAAATTAGTTTTTATTTCCTTTATTTATTTTATTTTATTGAAATAGTTTGTTTGGAATCTTAAAAGTAATTTTTGGTGAATATTTTTAGTATATTATTGCCATTTTAGGGCATATGAATAATTCTGTTCTGGAGAAAAGTAGCTAAACTATGAAAATTTATTTTGTTGTCTATTTTGTTGTTGAAAATAATTATCTTAACATAAAATTGTAAGATTTGCTTAAACCTTCTTCCTAAAGTAAGAATATGAGAAAGTTGACTGCAACTGTTTACAAAACAAATTATTTTTAAGTTTTCAGAATGTTCCACGGTCCTGTGAAGGTTTTGGTATATCTTAAATTTTGCAAAAAATTACATTAGGGCCTTTAAATTTTCCAGATATTCTGCAAATTACTTCTCTCCTCCTTTTTTTTGAAAGGCCTTTTCCTTAGCAAGCATCACAGGTGCAATTACTCTTTTTTAAAAAAATGAAACATTTTAAGAAAGCTTTAAAGCAATATTCTAGACATTTGCAAAATTTAGTGAAGTCATTGATTGTATTAAGCCAGTCGTTTATTGTTTGTTGAACAAACTATTTATTTATCTCTCAATTCCTCAATAAACCCTGATTCTTGTTAAATCCAGGTTTGCTGTAAACAGGGTGAACTGGATGTAATGTTGTAATGTTAAGTATGTAAATGTTGTAACAAAGGAATTAAGATATTTAGGGTGAATATTTTAATGCAGATATCTGTTTGTTTTGAAGGATCTGTTTCGTGGTCCTTATAGAAACCTGCATATAAGTATTTTGATTCAAGTTTCATATTTTAACTTGAACAAAAAATCTGTATCTTATTTATATTCTATTGTTGTTTTAGTATTGATTTTTATGGTTTTAAATTTAATTTATGTGCTTAACTAATTTGAGCTATATGTATTTCATTCATTTTTGAATTTTCAATGCTCTAAGCCAATTTATTCCAATATTAGTGCAGCATAATCTAAATTGAATGACTCAGTGTGGTCTTTCATTTAATGTAGTAAAAAAATAATGCAATCTTTGTAAGTAGAGGAACTTTTTATAATTTTTGAAGGTTAAGGGCATTAAACAATCTCATTAATGGATTTCAACTCATTTTATTTTTAGTTATTCTGTTTCTCTTTGAACAGAAAAGAATATTTTACATCTTTTAAAATAAGTATTGCCCTTGAGGTCAAGTATTGGATGAATTAAACCACAATGAATGGACTGGGGAAAATATGATTGCAATGAATCAATGTACAACACATTTTCAATATTGTGAAATGTGTTAAATTGAAACAAATTGCTTTCATGTTTAATAATAAAGGTGTTCAATTTTAGCCTACTGCTGCTTTTAGTTTTAAGACTCTCCTCTTTTCATTCACCCTGTTTACCTCAAATCCCAGATTTCTTGTGTTGGAATTTTCAGTTGATGTTTCTCTTTACTGATTGTATACTTGTGTGTCAATGTCAAAAGTGTCAGTCTTCTAAATAAAGGGGCATATATAACATTTGATTGTGTTGTCATTGATGAATGCATTTGCCTTACATTTTAAAATATTAAATGAAATGCATTGGATAATTTAGAGTCAAATAACTTGTACTCTTAATTTTAATCTATCAAAACTTATTGGTGCCTTTCAAAATTAGCTTAGTCAATATTTTACTGAGTTTTGTTGGTAATTTGTAATGTTAATGATTATTTGTTTGTTTTTAATTTGTGATAATTATTACTAAGTAAGCTTTTTATTTGTTGTGGGATCAGTGAAAATTATATTGCCATTGATTTGCTTAGGAGTTAATTAGAAGGAAATATGAATTAAAATTTGAATCGACCAAGAACAAAAAGTAAGACCTAATAATGGGAAAATATTTAAATAAAATGCAATCCCTAATATTCTTGAACTAGTACCGTTTCATATATTTAATGAATGAAAAAAAGATATTCATTGTAAAATTTGAATTCATTTTTCTCTAACGTTTACTTGAAATATTTCAAATTAGTGAAATAAATCAATATTATGTTAAAAATTCATTCCATGTTATGATTATGTAATTTAATGTGAAAAATACTCTTCAAATGACAATAATTATTAGTCATTGTTGTTCATTAATACAAGCATACTTATGTTTGGTTATTGTGTTATACATACGTGTATGATACACATGCATCCACATACCTAGTGAAATTAATTTTTAAAACACACCAATTACATTGCATAAGAAAGTGGATAAAAAAAAGGAACTCTCTCTCTCTCTCTCTCTTTAATAAATTTAAAGTGCTGCAGTATATTATATATAATACAGCAAACGTTTTAAAAATCAAAAAGCGACTCTTCAGAAGGGAAGTAAAGAATACATAAATCATAGAGTTGCTATAATACGAGAGGGTTTTGTTTTTTTTTTAAGTAAAGCATTTTGCATTTTTTCTCTTGGGTTATTCTTTTGTTTTGCAAATAAATGTTTGAAATTTAGAAAAAAATGTTTTCAAGTTGTAAAATTGATTACAACGTTTGAATTGAAAAAATAAACTGCAAAAAGCAATTGTGACTCTTACTAATTTCATTCATCTTAAATTAATGCATAATATGTGGTTTTCTTCTGCTGTTAAAAGTTTTATGACTAGGATATATGATATTAATTTTTCATTTTTATTTGGTGTATAAAATAACTTGAAATATAGATCAGCTAATTAAAAACTGTGGTACTTTTAAATTCTAGTTCTGATTGTTACTTCGCTTGTAAGAGAGCAGGGAAGGCTGGCAATAGTTTTATAATTTTTTTCTTTGAATTAATGCATGGAACTGAGAATTATTGAAATAACTGAGGAATAGTTGAACAACACAATTAAATTTCTGAAAAATAGTTGGTCACTGTTACAGTTGAAGGACTTTCTAATAGCCTCTTAATACCTAGCATCAAAAATTATTCTTTGTTTGGGTGATTTACCAAACATTCTCTTCATTGAACTGATTATTGTCTGCATTGTACATTTAAAAGGTTGATGTGTGTAAATATGTTAAGTGCTAGAGATTCTGTGAAGAGTCATAATAAGGAATTTTTACTTTTTCGTCTTGCTGAATTTTAAAAGTAATTCTCTCTCAATTTCTAATTTTTCTTGAAAATTTTCATAATTGCTACTTCTTCCTCTTTTTTTATTTAAAAGAAATCAAATTGCAAGGTCCTCGGAAATATGAGCAGATATACCTCTTAATTGTAACATTTTAAAGAAGGTAATTTTACTGGAAAGGGCAATTTTGACGTTTTCACTGTTCTGTTGGTGGCCTTTAACCACCCTATAGGATAAGTAAAAAAAGTTGTTTCAAAACTCTACCAAAAAATATTTTTACTTCCTTTAGTGTCTATTAGAATAGTGCTGAAGCACATTGTTGCATTTTTTCTAATGATAGGGAATGGTAGTACCTAACCAAATGACAAACATCTATATTATTTATGATAAAACCATTAACTATCTGTTAAGAATAAAAGGCAGTTTAATTTGCCTTATGTTTTGTAAAAGCAAGGGCTACAAAATACTCCCCAAAGCCATTTAAAGAAAGTTTTTAAAAGTTAGAAAGATGAGAATAGCTATCTATTATCATACTTTAAAAACTAATGTGTTAGCAGAATAATGTTTACATGATTATTTTTTAATTGTAAAAAACCACATGTATTACCAGTTGTTGACTGAAAAAGATAGGAATAATTGTGTCACAAAAAAATCTTCCCATGAGCTCAGAAATCAAAAGCTATAAATTGAAAAACTGACTTATAGTATCATTTTAAAAACTCTGTACCTCAGAACCAGACTGACGTAAGTCCATTTTCGTCATTTTTCAGTAGAGGGGAAAAACGATGTATTTGACAATCGTTTTTCCCCTCTACCGAAAAATGACGAAAATGGACTTACATTAGTCTGGTTCTGAGATACAGAACTTTGGAAATAACAAATAAGAAGGAACCAAAAGCAAAATCTTTTGTAACTTAAAATACCAAAAATCTAAACTATTTCTTGTGAACATGTGAAGTATTGTTAGAATAAATTATGTAGCCATCATAAAAGTAATGTATCCTAAGTATTAATAATACTCCATTACATATTACTGGGGTTTACACATATTATTATTTTGGTGTGATTTTATTTCATTTTTTGATTAAATGTTTGTCATATTGTCATCATTTACGTTGTTTTGTTGTAAAGTTGTTCTGACAACAAACACAGAAAACGTGTTTTTTATTTCAATTTATGACATGTGATGTTAAATTTTATGAGAAAATTGTCTAATGGTTTTTAAATTTTAGTTGAAATGAACAATGCATAAAAATTTAAATTTATAATATGTACTTTCATCTTGTTAGGGGTGCTTTTTCAGACTAAGCTATGCATGCCTTTGGATGCAAAATGTGATCAACTCTGGTTTTTCTCTTGTATAAAATGTGCTTGAGGAATTGTGTATAGTGTAACATTCCAGGAGAGATAAGGACTCTCTCATTTTTTGAATGTGTCATTTTGTAAAAAGTAGCTCTTGTAAATTGTCAGCAGCTTATGTGCTATTCCTGAATCTTGTTCATTATTGCTGTTAAAATTTGTTTATGCATACCCTGTTTTCTCGCTCTCTCTTTTTTTTTAAATTTTTTTTTTCTGTATTACTTACTAAATTGTCAAACCTTTTATTGAGTCAAGTTTTAGATTGCCATTTGTTTTTTAATATTTTGAATTTCTTTTTTAATCTAAGTCTCTTTCATTCAAACTAAATGTGTTGAGCTCTGTTGAATTTTGTCATGATACAATCTCATCAAATGAGGGAAAGGGGGTGGGACAAAAACGTGTCCCACCTGTACTTCTGTTTGGGATCATTATGTTCCACTCCACTTGGTAGTCTTAAAATTCACAAGAGAAGCTGTCAGCCGTGAGTTTTAGAATTGATAAAATTCTATTGACTGATATTTTGAAAGCTCCTTGGGAAATTTGCCTATGTATTGAAATATTTTTATTTTTTAATAAATTCTTTTAGATTTTTTTCATATGTTCTGCAAATGAAGATTTAATTATTTTCAGGTAAAAATTTAATGTGCTAACACCAGGTTAAATTCTTGAAAGGAAAAGTTAAGATTTGTAACTTTTCTTTGCAAAATAAGTACAAATTTCCATAACACACAGTTTAATTGCAATATTCTTTTCGTTGTGTGTGTTTTCATTTTGTTTTGAAAGCAATCTGTTACATAATTTGGTTTTCCTTCATATTGCACAGTTGTGGAAATATCCCCTGCGTAAGGGAGATTTGGTTTAGACCCTTTCAAATGAACAAGCATTGCCTGCTGTCATATATAGACCTGTTTTTAGCTTATTTTATTCAAAATAATATCAAATTATTGGGACGATAAAATATTTGTGGAAAGAAAACAACCTGCTGCTCCAATGAACTCTTTGTTCTATGTATTATATAACGCTTGTGACGCTCTTCCAAGTTCTGTGTCCAACCATTGTAATGAAATCCATTTGTTTCATAGACTGGAAATACTGCTTCTGATGTGTGATAAGCAAACAAATAAATATATATGTATATACGTACGATATTGTTTTGTTTATTTTGTTTGCCCTTTATTAGGATGTTTTTATAGAATGCTATTTTGATGTACGGTTTTCTGTATATGTACATATATGTGTGGATGTATGCATGCGATATTTTGTGTTACTTTCTTTCTTCCAATGGTTTATGTGACATCAGTGGGTTTCATTAGAGTGGAGGTCTGACATTGCTGGTAGTTCACGTAGTTTAAGGACAAAGATGTTTGAAATTCATATAGACTGAAATAAATATTACTTCTTTACAACTTGATTCTTGTTTGTAGTGCTTCACTGCTAAGGTTGAACCTTTTATTAATGTAACTACCTGCGTTTCTAGGCTTTGCACGGGGCTATATTGAGAATAAAAGTTTTGTCAAGTGACGTGTGTCTAAAAGTCCCGATTGGATTAGTCTACATTTTTGCAGTACGAAATTTGAATTGATTGCTGAATAAGCTTTAAATCCCCCCCCCCTTCCCCCATTACAGGGAAAGCCTAAAATAATAAGCAAGAATTTCATTTCTTCATAATCAAGAAAAATAAATGACAACACCTTTTTCTCATTAACAATTTCATCTTTCACTCTTGTGCCGACGATAGTTTGAATCCAGTTTAAAATTGATGTTTCCAAACTTAAAAATGACCAAATATTTTTTCTGGGTGAAGTTAGCGGTTTGGAATTTTCAAAACCTTTGGAAGGACATTCTCTTAAAAGTTATTTTTCGCGAGCTTTCACGGACTCCCAAGAAATTTTTAAAAATGTCTTTAAAACGCGATTATAGGCGATAATTATTGCCGTTAGAGCAAGTACTGTCCCATATCCACTTTTTGAAAACCAGAAAATGTGATCCCTCTCCCCGGCGATTTTTCGAAATTGAAATTCCAAAGACGCAAGTATAGACTAACTTTGATGATGTTACAGGAAGAGGGGCTCTGGAGTACACTCCTAATAGAATTTTAAAATTGAAATACCAAAAAACGGTGTTTCAAAGCGATATTCAGTGATTAAGGATGCTTTAATTTTTCGAAATGTTAGTGTTCGCATTTTCTGATTTCCAACAGACACTCAAAAAGCAAAGAGGACTGCCTGCTGAGCGTATCATTCAGCTATCATTTTAAAAGATAACTTTTAACGATCTTGGGTGATATTAATGGGATTGGGGTCCTTGTCCAAAAAAATTCCGAAATGTAAGTCCTACAAACGCGATTATAGACCATATTTAGTAACATATTAAAGGCTCGACAATTTTTAGCTCTTGAAGCTCGGAAAAAGCAGTTTTAAACAAGTTCGAGGTTATTAGAAGCGAAGGCAGATCCAGCTTCTGGTTTTGGATAGGCGGTGCTAGTAAGGGGTATGGGGGATTCACAACAGGAAAATTTTTGAAATCGTAGATTTGAAAACGCAGTTTTAGAATTTTCGGTTACATTAGAGGGAAGAAAGGTGCGAGATGGGCTTCGAGGCAATTTTTAGAAATTGAAGTCTCTTATCAACGTAATTATAGTTCATGTTTATAGTTAGAGAATGGGATAAGGCTCAGGGACTGTCCCCAATCAGTTTTTCTGAAAAATAGATCCATATTTATTCCCCCTCCCCCTTCTACAATTTTGCACTTTTGATTCTTCAAAACGCAATAGTAGACAATTTTCAATGTATCTGAAGATATCTGGGGATCTCCTGATTTTTCGAAATACAAGTCCTAAAAACAAATTTTTAGGTCATACCCTACTGTTTTAGGAGGGATTCAAAGGTTCTGCCCCATTATTTATGCGTTGAAATTTTAGTTTGGAAAACCAAAATTTTAATGATCTTTGATGTTAGTAGAGAAAGGGGTGTTGGGAACCCTTGAGCGAATCTCAAACACTTGAGTGTAAGACCATATTTGATAGCTTTAATGGGCACTGCAGTTTGTTCAAAATTGAAGCTCTAAAAACGCGATTTTAAACACTAACTTTTAAAACTAAAAATTTCAAACGATTTTCCATGTTTTTAGATGCTTTGAATCTCTTCCCTCCCTCCTAAAAAATTAAGAACTTGAAGTTTACAGCAAGAATGCTCTAAAATGATTAAGGCGGGGAACAGCACTTCGGTGGAGTAACATTTTGAACACTTTCCTATTTTTAGATAAACTAGACAAAATAGGGTCAAGGAAAAAGGAATTTCGGGGGGGGGGGGGGCACGCGATTAGTTAACCAATAATCTGCAACTGTTAAAAAAATTAAATGCTGAGATTTATTTTTGAAATAAATTAAGATTTCTCTGAAATTTTTTTTTTGTTCTCTTCAAAATCGCTTAGTTTTCCCAAGACACGCGTTCTTTTCTTCTCTTCAAAAAAAAAAAATATTAAAAAAAAGAAAAACAGCAACTCAGCATTCTGAGGGGGGGGGGGGGTGCGTGCGCTATGTGCCCACCTCCTGGTTGCGCTACTGCCCCTCAGCAGAAACAAGATAATGATGTATGGTCGAATTTTTCCAAAGTATGATTTTTAACCAGCTTTGGCAACAAATAATGAAAAATCAACTATCTATTGAGCTTTTGTTGTATAAGTAGACTGTTCTACCCCTAAAAGGGATCAGGATCACCAAATTTGAGCTTGCTAATCATCTTAGGTCGCGAGCAATGAAAGCATAAAATTGACGATTTGGTCGTTCAATCACAACAACGAAAAATTGTCTTTACAAAATTATGGATACTGGTAAAACCTTGAACTTATTGAGCTCTATGAAGTGGCATGGCTTCATATAAGTGTTGTATGTACATCTGATAAAAATCTTAGAGGGTCGAATGGGGATCTTGTCTGAATCTCAGACACTTTCCATTTAACGACCTTTACCTTGAGGCAGTCAGCGAGAAAATTATCGTGCATTTGAAGAAGGAATACATTCGATTGAAATTTATCATGAGCTTTTTCATGTCTAAAATATAAATTTGTGGCCCATAATTTTTTCCAACTTAAGCCATCGATATGTAAAGACCACTGTGATGCTGCATAATGCTCTTAAAACGAATTGAATGAATAGTCGCAAGAATAGTATCTAACTAGGTGACCCGTGCGGAATTCCGCAAAAAAAAAAAAAAAAAACTCTAAACATAAAATTTAATACGACAATTTTTATTGGCTTCATTTGCACAACATCGCCATCTATTGCCGTCGTTCTGACAACTTTTCAAAGAGATCAAAGACACGTTCACTTTTACAACTACTACAAAAGTGATACCCTATATTAAAATCAAATACCCAAGGCTACTACTAAACTAAATACTAAGGTTATCGCAAAACTACCATAGTATTTTGAAACAATAAAAGTTACAATTAAGGTTTACCGAGCTAAGCCTTGGCTTGAAATGTCGCATTTAAAATTGATTTGAACAACAATGTAACGATTTTGACAGTTGAACAAAAAATTTAACTTTTTCAAACTTCAATCGCTTATAAGTCGCTTAAACGTGGATTTTCGAGATTCTCGTTACGCGGCGCTAGCGGAGAAACGTTCTAAAGAACGCATTTTTTTTAATCTTTCGAATGAAATCAAAATGGAGACGATACGACAATTATTTCGCTAGATAGAGTCAATTTTGTGCCCAAAAATTGAAGTTCGAATAAAAAACGAACCGACACTTTTTAGAGGGTGGGTCTAATTTTCGTCAATAGACCGCGGGATAAGCTTCAAAATCATAAATTTTCTTGCAATTCGATAAAGAAATGAGCGAGTTTCGACCAGGTATAGGATTCGGCTTAGAGAAATAATATATGGAGATTTGCAGTTTCTGGCTTTGGGGTGGTTACTTATTGCTTTAGTATCTAATTGTTTTACTTTTAAGTAATTTGAGTGGACTTCAATGAACTGCTTTATTTTCAACTCTCGACCAAAAAAATGCAAGAAAAGTGTTAATAAATTTGCAGAGTTTAATAATTGTTAGTGTGGCATATCGTGACTCTAACGAAGAATCGAATCGGTAACTCCTTTTTTGTTTGAAAGGTGAGTGATCGAGGACTTGCATTACCGAAGATATTAACTTAAAACCAAAAACGTTAGCATTCTTTCAATTTTGGTTATAAAGGTTTTACTTGCACATTAAAAATACACTGAAGTGACAAAAGTCATGGGATAGCAATATGCAAATTTTCAGATGGCAGTAGCATCGCATAGAACAGGTATAAATGGCAGTGGGTTTTTCAGAGTTTCATTTTTGTTCCCAAGGGGTTTTTCATGTGAAGAGGTTTTTTAAAGTTTATGAAGA
>JAXGGA010024947.1:0-11294 GCA_038373865.1 Uloborus plumipes | reverse complement strand
GTGAACATCGAAGGACCCCGAGTCAAATTTGGCAAGGAACTAACGTAAACGGTATTTATAGTAGGACCACTCTATAAGAGACGAATACTCCCGATGTAACTTTCAGATGCATCAGAGGACTTATATACCAAATTTGGCAAAGATACGACGTGAACTGTGAATTTAGACCTAAAACATGTAACACCCGTAACCAACGTAGCACAAAAACAAAAAGGTTTCTTGAATAAATAACTCAAGTAGCACACTTCGTTTTTTAAAGGTTGTAAAATGGTTATTAACGTTGTGACAACGGATTAAAAACGTTTAAACTTTTTTTGTGCTACCTGGGTCAGTAGTGCACGTTTTTAGAATGAATGAGTACACTGCAAAACCTAAATGGCAAACTTCTACCTCAAATAGTTATTCTTACATAATAACGAATACTTGTTTTTGGTTACGGTCGTTACATTGATTCCAGATAATTTTGCCTGCCTATATTTAAACACTAATACAACCTACAAAGAAATTGATTGCTGGAAAAGGGCAAAGAGGTTGCTTACTAAAGCACTATGATTCGTTATCTTCCAAATTTAACCCGGTGTTGCCAGGATCTAGGCTGGAAACTTGACAATTTTTAACTGAAAAAATGGGTTAGAAAAGCCGCAACTTTAGGACGTTGAAACCATGTTTACAGCAAAAACTAGGATATTTTACACTTTGAATTAGGAACGCATGCTTTCTTGTGAATAAAATGACATATAACATGTTACTATTAAGTGAGTTTCATATTTTGATGTCTATGTCCTATTTCTCATGGATTGGCGCTATAATTCTTTAACAAGCAATCAAAGATTGCATAATACTTTTTATTGTTTCCAGGGTTGGCAAAATCCCGGGTTTTTCTACAAAAACCCAACCCACCCGGGTTTTTGTGGGTTTTTCTGGGTTTTTGTATGTTAAATTTTATTTCTTCTGCGGGTATTGATTAATGTATGTATTTATTCAAATAAAAATATGTTTATTAAGTTAAAGTTCTGAATTGCATTTAATCAATGTCAATCAATTAATAATTAATATTATTAACAATATCAATTAATAATATCATCAACCAAATTGTAATATTTAATGTGTATATTTAAGAAGCTTTGGACAATGGTTTCAGCTATGAACTTTTATCACTTGTCTTTTACGAAATAGAAAAACTGTTGCAAATTGGCTTTCCAATAAATTCAGGAATATTTAGGGGGTGAAAGTTTCAAAAACTTAAATTTATACCATTAAAAAATTAAAACCATTTGCACTTGTTTATTAATGGAAATAATCATCTTTTCTCATAATTAATAAATGTAAATATAAGTTCAAATAATCAGTTTGCATAAGTTCAATGTTAAGTTAAAATTCATAGTTAATAAATAATCATTATGGCCTGCTTCAATATCTAGTCATATTGCATGTTTTTTATAAGGCATATCTCAATGATAGGTGTGTTTCTGAGATAAGAGAAGTGTCTCCCCCCCCCCTTCTTATTTTCAAAACCAAAACTGATTAATTTTAGATGGGGAGGGGGGGGGAGTGGGGACTCTTAATTGATTTTTTTTAAATAATTTTAAGAAAAAACTAGGTTAACATTAGAACTTTCAAGAATTATAAATTTATTAATAAATGCTTGTCATAATATTTTAGTAGTAATAAACTGCGTGGGGACGCTTTTTTTTTTTTTTTTCTTAAATCAAAGAAAGGGTTTAGTGCTTAAAGTCAGTGGTATGGTACCTCTATAAATATAGCACTTGAAAATCATCATATACTAAATGCAGTAGGGTTAGAAGAAATGAAGAGCAAAATTTTATTTTTCTTGCTCCAGAATAAAAGCAAAAATTGCAGTATTTTATCATTATTTGACTTCTGTGTTGAATCAAAATTATCATAAAACATTAATTAAGCAATTTTTTCCATCTACAAGAAGTTAATCAATGGTTTATTTTCAATTTATTTTAAAATTTAAAATTTGTTATCAAAAAATAAATAAATAATAATAATAAGTATTTTGCAACAAAAAGTAGTATCATAGCTAGGAAAATTTTCTGGACAATGACTTGAAAATTGAAGAAATAATAATTACTTTATAAAATAAATAATTACTCTAAGAAAAATTATCTCAAACCTGATTTCTTACTTATTTTTTATGTATAATTTAGATGAGATATTATTATTGACTATATTTGTTGATAACTTAGAAATTAACAAAAACCCACTTTTGACAAAAACCCGGGTGGGTTTTTGTTGGTGGACCCGCCCAGAAAAACCCGGGCGGGTTTTTCTGAGCCGGGCCCACCTTTGCCAACCCTGATTGTTTCAGATGGATGTTTTGAATTTCCATTGATTGATTTGTTGTTTTGAAATTGGAAGAGCCATTTTTTTCCTTGACAGTAGTAATAAAAATGAACTTGCGTGTGCATGTATTAAACATTCAGCATTTGCTGCAGTAGGACAACTGTTACTTTTTACCACCATGTAGTCAAAATAAATATTGAAACCAAGCATATAATAAAGTACTGTGCATTTGTGGATGCTTCTGTTTATGTGTATAAAATGTAAGGATGAGTGTTTTTTTTTTTTTTTTTTTTTTTTTTTTTTTTTTTTTTTTTACAGAATCCTGGTTTTATCTGTTGGTTTTTTCTTTTTTTGCCTGTTTCAGGCCTCACAGCACTCCGTTTTTTTATTCCTTAAACATCTGAAAAGATTCGGATTTTTCATAATTTTCTATCCCTGTTTTGTTGTTCTTTCTATTTTTCCCCTTCATATTTTCATACGCCAGTTTTGGCCAAAAACATATGTTTGAGAAACTGCCCACTTAAAACTCATGCTTAGTAGAAAATTGCTAGCATTATTTGAATGTTCAATTCTTTTGCACCCTGAAAATATTTGAAACATTTTTCATGCTGTAGGGTTTTTTAGCATTTTTTACCTCATACCTGATTATTTTATTCACTATTTCTCTACTTAATTTATTTCTCAAATTTATTTTAGTTGTTGCTTTCCTCCATATGCAAGACAGTTAAAAAAAAAAAAAAAAAAAACTGTGATATGACACCCACAGTCTTGGATTTCAATGAGACATCACATCGTTACTCTTTTTATGTATTTAAGAAAGTATAAAAAATATTTATGATGAAACTGAAATGGTGTATATTTTACATGGTGCTTGCATTCATGCTTTTCAGAACTAAATGAGGCTACTGTAAGTTGTTCTTTTAATCCTGAGAGCATTCTGTGTTCTTTCTTTCTATTAAGTATGGAGTTTTACCCTAAGGGGAATCTCAATGAAACAGAAAAGGACAAGCATTTTTAAAATTTATTTATTCATTTTCAATGATTGCTGTGAATAGGATGTTCTATCATATAAAGAAAACTTTTTACTCTGCTGTATTATTATTATTTTTTTTTTACTTTATGAACAAACCTAATTGTAAAGTTATGTTTTCAGACTCTACATTATAAAGTCAAACATTTTAACTTTAAGAACATTAATTTTTCTCTAAAAATATGATTGTACTCTGGCTCTATCAGCCCTTTATTCAGGTGCCTAATGGGTGAAAAATTGTTGCTCATACGTTTGTTTGCAAACTTTAAATTCATGGTGTAGTGCAATTAATTTGTACATTCAGGATGACAGTAACTAATACAAAGCATACTTCAATTTGCCGTTCACTCTAATAAGGTATGCAAAAAAAATTAATTCTTTAATATACAACTCATTTTCTACCTACAGCGATCCCCACCTATTGCTTAAAAGATAGAATGTTCGGAAAAACCTATTTTCCGAAAAGTACATTGAAGTTTTGAAAACTAAAAATAGGGGGGGGGGTTCTGGCATTACTCAGAATTTGAAATATTTCTGTAACGTTGAGTTTTATCACACTTTGAATGTATTTTTTAGATATCTGCAAAAGCACTAGAATAATACAGCCGTTAAATTGGCCTATTCTTTTTGTACTAAGCATGAAGACATCTTAATAATTTTTTTTTATAATCGAAATTCGTTGGACACTAGAGTACTGTACTTTAAGAACAATATATTAATTTCTATCGAAACATTTGAAGTATAATTATACTTGGCTACTTTCAAATAGGCGTATCAAGTTTAGAAATTTTGAGTTGTCTCCATGGAAACCGTACAAAAGAACTTTTTTATGCACTGCAGTTGAGGCATTTCATTTATTTTATGTTTATCGAATTAGCCCTCAGCTTTTATTTATGTTAGCATAAAAGTAAAAAGCTAACTTTGTACTGGATCATTGTATGTTTATTTATGATCTAACTTGAGAGGTGACGGGTACAGACAAATTTCAATGAACAAAATATAGAGTTTATTTTTACAAAAAACCCTTAAGCACGTATTCGTGCATCCAGAAAACAGAAAATAGAATATACTTATTATACATGGCAGTTGTTGCAGAAATTCAGTCCCCAGTGGGATTCGAAACCAGCTGAATCATATTTATATGTTGTTTTCTTGTTGGTGGTAGTCATGACAAAAATCGCATTAACAAATACTTAAAACACCTCACGGCAAACGTCAGACAAACCACAACGCCGCACACAGCAACGGTCAAAGTGAGCTCCAGCCAGCAAGCCACCAATCTTCAATCTCCCCTTCTGCCTCTTTGCGCATCAGTCCACACGAGTTTATATGGCTCCACATGCTCATTTGCATAGTCACGAGAATGCTGAATTTACATACGCACTTGGAAAAAATAATTGCATTAGTGAATTACGAATCAAAATGCAAAATGCGATTAGAATAAGTGTTGAAATTTATTATTATTTTTTTTAAACTAACCATAGCCAGACCACCGGACACAAACTTAAACATATATTTTTTTTTCGAGTTCTGGAGTGACAAGAACATAATGTTTGCTAACAATTTATATCATCATGTCTCAGTTATTTATAAACGTTTTCTAACAAATCTAGTGCTAAATAGTTTGTTTTAGCAAGACCTGCCATTATGAGTGACCGTTATTAAATGCTTCAAAAAGTATTTTATTAATGTTGATTGAATAATAGGGTGAGTCGAAAAAATCGATTTTTTTATTTCGAAATCGCATTACCTCTCAAAAGTTGTGGTTTAGCATCCACAACTTGGGAAAAATAAGAAAAAAATTCTAAGTTGACGTCTTCGGTTCGCGCATGAGGCTCAAAGTTGGAAAAAATATGTTAAAAATGGAAATTTTCAAAAAGAAAAAAGAAAAAAAAAACTGTAACTTTTTATAATGCAAATACCATAAGCTGTAAATATTTTGTGCATTTTTAATCTAAAAAAATATTTTATAGCTTTTACATACGATCTTTAGTTTGCACATCAGCCTTAAATTTGGCTAAAATCGCCTACAATGTCAATTTTCGAAAATATCGATTTTTTTTATTTCGAAATCGCATTACCGCTCAAAAGTTGTGGTTTGGTATCCAAAATTTGGGAAAAATAAATAAAAAATCTAAGTTAACTACTTCGGTTCGCGCATGAGGCTCAAAGTTGGAAAATATATGCTAAAAATGGAAATTTTCAAAAAATAATTTGAAAAAAAAGTAATTTTTTTTTCTATCGAAACTGCTTTAAATTGTTAGTAGATAACATAAGTTGAACCCATAAAAATATATATAACTTTTAGAAGATACATTCTGTTTGTGCATAAGGTTCAAGATATGAAAAAAAAATGTCAAAAACTGAACCAGAACGCACTATGTCGGCGCTGTGCCGGTATATTTTTGTTCTACAGCCGACTTTTCTAGACATTACACATATTCTAGGAGACAGAGTAAAGTCCCTGCAGTCTGCACTCCCTTTGGTTGTCACTTAGTCAGCTAGACCCGCCAAACAAACAGCATCTTTAATTAGCAACTGAAAGTGAATCAAAAAATGCAGCGTGTTTAGCTTTGGGTGAGTTTTTTTTTTGTAACTTTATAGCATATTTTTATGCTCAAGTTTTGTTATACTGTTCTCCGTTCTCCGAATAATAAATAATGGAACCCCGGAAAACTTCTAAACGTTTAGTTATTTGTCCGTTTTTTGGTGTACCGAAAGGGTTAAGTCAAAGGCGAACCTTTTTCAAGGATTTCAGATTGCATAGCTCATAGAAGAAATTTACTGCAAAGCTTCTATACCAACGGTCAGTCATGTACGTATTGTAAAATTGATAAAGGATTACCATAATACTACACTTTGAGAAAGTCATTTAGTCGTGATAAAGATAAATTGAACTTCAAGACAAAACTCAATCATTTTGTTAATTAAGCGAAGTCTAAACTTTTTGACGTTGCTTCTTTCAGGTGTGCAATAAATTTTTCGTGTTCTTGTGCTAAAAAGCCAATCTCTTGTAGATGTACACTATACATCTGTACATTGGTATAGAACGCACATCGGTATTACCACTGTACATTGGTATAGAAGCTTTGCAGTAAATCTCTGCTATTTAAGCAGATATGCAATCTGAAATCCTTGTAAAAGGTTCGCCTTTTACAGATTGCGATTTTTCTTCAAAACAAGTTAACAACACATCTGCACATGTGGGTAAAACGCTTTGACTTAACCCTTTCGGTGCACCAAAAAACGGACAAACAACTAAACGTTTAGAAGTTTTCCGGGGTTCCATTATTTATTAGTGGGAGAACGGAGAACAGTATAACAAAACTTGAGCATAAAAATATACTATAAAGTTACAAAAAAAACTCACCCAAAGCTAAACACGCTGTACTTTTTGATCCACTTTCAGTTGCTAATTAAAGATACTGTTTGTTTGGCGGGTCTAGCTGACTAAGTGACAACCAAAGGGAGTGCAGACTGCAGGGACTTCAAACTGTCTCCTAGAATATGTGTAATGTCTAGACAAGTCGGCTGTAGAATAAAAATATACCGGCACAGTGCCGACGTAGTGCGTTCTGGTTCATATTTTGACTTTTTTTTTTTTCATATTTTGAGCCTTATGCACAAACAGAATGTATCTTCTAAAAGTTATGTGTATATTTTTCGGTTCAAATTATGTTATCTACCAACAATTTGATTCAGATTCGATAGAAAACAATTAGTTTTTTTTTCAAATTATTTTTTGAAAATTTCCATTTTTAGCATATATTTTCCAACTTTGAGCCTCATGCGCGAACCGAAGGAGTCAACTTAGATTTTTTTTTATTATTTTTCCCAAATTTTGGATACCAAACCACAATTTTTGAGAGGTAATGCGATTTCGAAATAACAAAAATCGATAGTTTCGAAATTTGACATTGTAGGCGATTTTAGCCCAATTTAAGGCTGATCTGCAAACTAATGATGGTATGTAAAAGCTATAAAATATTTTTTTAGATTAAAAATGCACAAAATATTTACAGCTTATGACAGCTGCATTCTAAAAAGTTACAATTTTTTTTTCTTTTTTCCTTTTGAAAATTTCCATTTTTAACATATTTTTTCCAACTTTAAGCCTCATGCGCGAACCGAAGACGTCAACTTAGAATTTTTTTCTTATTTTTCCCCAGTTGTGGATACTAAACCACAACTTTTGAGAGGTAATGCGATTTCGAAATAAAAAAATCGATTTTTTCGACTCACCCTATTGAATAATAGTTTACGTACAAAGCAAATTTTAATCGTATGCATTTGACCATTGTTGCAAAAGCTAAGTAGAAAAAACATCTACAGCGCTGTAACTATGGCAATCATAAGAGGAAAAATATGGAGAGTGGGAAATTAATCTTTCTTTCATACGCCTCCTCTCGTTATGCAGGGAAAATGTTACTTACCCTTAACATTTTTAAAATACCGTAAAATGGGGTGTATAGGAACAGCGGGGTCAATCGGAACAAAACTTCCAGACCGTACAAAGAAATTCTTCATAAATATACTATTGGGTATTTTTCGCCATTAATTTTTTTTTAGGAAGGTAAGATCATAGGAAGTAGGAAAAAATTACTTTTGTCAATCTGGCAACGCTACTGGCTTCTAAGGAGGGCTGTACGTGGAATGCTAGAAAACATCACATTTTCATAGACTGCAAAACTTCATATGCAAGAACAAACCTTCTTATATTTTAAACCTAAGAGTGGTATGTTTTAATTATACATCTATCTGAACAACAGAATACCACATTAGAATTCACATTTTTTATAAATTGCATCTTAAAAATGAAGAATTCTGAAAAATGCCATAGGAAAAAAAATTGCGGGGTGAATCGGAACACTTTGTTCTGTTGTTCCAATTCAAACTTATTTGAAGGAAACTGTTTGAAAAATCAAGATACTAACCCCAATTCTTCTATTCAAGACAAGGACAAGGATTTATTACTGTTTATCCCTTCTCGTGAGCAACTAGATCTTAGAATGACAAAAAGTTGCAGATTTCAAAAGATTTTTTTCTTCAGGAGACTTATTTTTACTTAATATACGCGGGGGAAAGTCATATAGACTTTATATAGCAAAAGGCCAGTACACAGACAGTCATGAATAAGCGTTAAAATCTTTCAGGACAATCCCCGAAACCCAGAGATTTAAAAAAACTAAAGAAAAGGCAGAGTTCATCCCAGAAGATGCTATGAAAAAACTTAAGCCAAGTCACAATTGCTAGTTTTAAGGACAAGTACATATTTGTGGACGACATGAGTGACTTTCATTCATGTTAAATCTTTGTATTTCAATTCAAAATCATTTCTTAAAATTACTTTTCATTTTTCATAAGTTCAAAATTATTTTGATTTTTGACAAATTATAAACGTTTACTGGTATTGAAATTATACTTTTATTTGACAGTAATTATCTGTTCATATTCTCCCCCATCAACATTACTCATGTTTGTGAGACCTATTAGAGGTTAAATGGAAAAAAATAAAATTTTTAACATGTGTTCCGATTGACCCCTATCAGCGGGGTGATTCGGAACACCCATAATTTCCTATATATTTTAATAATAATTGTTCAAAATGTTTTGTCTTTGCTTGGAATATCAAAAGTAAAGCAAGACCGAAGTTTTTACCCAGAAAATCAAATTAAAAAAAAATCTTTTAACTGCTTTTTTTGCAGTCAAAGCTGAAAAGTGTTCCGATTCACCCCATTTTACGGTAGCCTTTTTTTGGGGAAATTTTGGATATTAAGCCTTCCAGAGACGACTTCAATGCAATTTTGGATATCCCTTTATCCTATTATATTGTGACAATTTTTTGGATCTCTTCCTTTTTGCTCTCTCACTCCCGAAAGTGTTTCAAACATGTTACAATAAAATGTGAAGAACTCGGCAATTTTGTCCAGATTCCGATTCTCAGCAGGTGGAACCATTGATTGAAGCACTTAAACTGTTAAAGGATCTCCCCCCCCCCCCCTTCTGCTAAGTAATCCTTGGTTGGAAAACATTTAACACATCAAAACAAAATCCCCCCCCCCCCCCCCCCAGTAAAATTTGCAGTTCTTTGATTGATTAGCTGCTGCAAAAGAACTCTGTTCATTACAGTGAGTTCACAAGCAGCTCAAATGGCCAGTACAATGTCTAATAGTGAAGGGCCCCTCCCCTGGCAGGAATCAAAAAAGATGTAAGGAAAATATTTTACCTAGCTCTGCTCATCTCTAGGGATAGGGAGGTCCTAAAAATGCCTTGAGTGAGGCGAAACAACACACCTGTTAATCTGCCACCGCAAACAAGCATGTAAGCCTTTTTTAAGTAATACTGCTGGAACTTGTTGATAATTGGCCGGTAAAATTATAATTACTAATATAGTTTTGGTACACCATAAAAAAGATGTCAAAAGTTAATTTTAAGGAACATGTCCTTTAATGCTCTTTAAAGTTCTTATTGTAATAAAAAACAGTAGCAAATAGTACAATTTTGATTAACAAGACACTATACTACACTGAAATAGATGGCTATAACACAATCCAATTCTCATGGGTTCTATATTAATTCACATTTTTGTGCTTCTTTTGTTCTCTGTCACAGGTTTTCATCTATTTTCCAGGGGTGATTGTGTTCCGGTATTTTACCGGATTTCCGGTATTTTCATGATAGATTCCGGTATTTTCATATTCGAAAATACCGGAAGTAAAATATTTTTAATTATGCTTTTATCTTCCCACCTCCGGATTTTTTTTCTTTTTCGAATTTTCGATGATTATGCCGATAATTATTAATAATATTCATCAAATAGAAATGTTCAGATGTAAATTCTAAGTGTGTTTTTTTTTACCTTACTAAATTACCTTATTTGCATTCGATATGAGAATCGAATTTTTCTCACTTTTGATGCTTATTCCCCTTAGTTAGGAGACAAATAAATGAAATGTAACAAATGCAACTTTCATTGCTTTATAAATGCTTTCGCACAACAAATAGCAATTCTGTTAGACTTTTGCTTTCGCCTTAAAATATTTTTTTGAAGATAATTGCTCATCACCAGCTCAAAAGTAACTTTATTACTCATTTACAATTTAATTAAATGCATGTACAATATTTTGACTAAAAACTATTTGAATGTATGAAATGTGTTAGTTTATGAAAGGAAATTAATTATTACTAGGTGTGCTTAGTAATAGGGGCCTTGGTTTTAAAAAAACACCCCCCCCCCCCACTTTTTCTTTAAAACTTTCAGGTATTTTTTTTATGAACTCATAATCACCCCTGATTTTCATAGCCTGTACTTATTTCTTTAATTTGTTATTTCTTCTTTAGATATATAATTTAACACAAAAGACTCTGCAACTAGCGGCTGAGCAAAAGATCACAGTTGTAGAGGCAGCCTACAATTTGGCAAAAGTATACAGTGAGGAGAAGCATCCGCTGTGGCCAAACAGAACGAGAAATATCATCCAAGCTTTGATTGCGGGTAATTGGCATCAGGGGCAAGACTTCTGGCGCAAACGTCGAAACTTTGCCAAAACCGATGACTGGTCTTAACAGTCGAGTTGAGTGGAAGCACCTTCTCTGTTTCTTACCCAGTGTCTTTTCCCCTCATTTTATTTATCTTAAAGAAGTAGACTGTTGGTAGTAATAAGTTTTAAATTCATTTTAAACGTCTTTATAGCAGCCACCTAACTGTTGTTTTCTAAAGCATAGTGCAATGTTTTCTTTTGCTTTAGATTTTCAAAGTACAAATGAAAGATTATAATTTGTAGCTATTTGTAATGACATTTGCATTAGCTATTGAGAATTAAAGTTTGACAAATTTGGATGTCAAAAATTATAACATTGAGGATGAATTATTTGTGATTGCCAGGATTCATCACTAATTTGCTTTATAATCTATCTGAATAATGAATTTCCTCGGTCATAAGGTGCGTAAAAT
>JAXGGA010024946.1:0-11296 GCA_038373865.1 Uloborus plumipes | reverse complement strand
GTTCGATTCTTCGAACACGCCGGTTTCGTGTTCGACACGCGTTTGGTCACTTTTATGCTGGTGCAGGCGTCAAATTAGCCGCCGGGATGCGTTTTTTTCCTTCTTGTTGGTGGGATGAAATGAGATTTAAATTCTATTCTCCTCCAAGGTGTGAGGATGGATTTTCGAGAGTGGTTTGGGAAGTTAGGCTACACTGCAAAAGAAAAGCTGTTGTGTTTGCAGTATAATACTGGCTGCAGAGGTTCCAGTTTAAAACTACAAAAGCACATTAATAAACTGTAAAATAAGCTATTTTATAGTTTATTACTGTAAAACTAGCGATTTTAGTTTATCACTGTAAAATTGGCAATTTTATTATAAAGTTAGCTGTATTATACTGTAAAAACAACAGTATAATACTGGCAGCAGAGGTTCCAGTTTAAAACAGTAAAATGTATTGTAATAAACTGCAAAACTAGCAATTTTGCAGTTTATTACTGTAACCTTAGTTTAGTACTCTAAAATTAGCCACTTTACGGTTAATTACTGTAAAATTAGCTGTGTTGTACTGTAAAAACAACATCTACTTTTTATAACAGTAATACATAAACGCTTGAGCACAATTTCATTTCTAGAAATGCGGAACTGCATTAAAAGCAGTTGTGCTCCCGTGCATGACAATAAAAGTGTTTTTTTGATATAGGAATTTTTTTTTTTTTTGAAGTGTACGGATTTTATAGTTTTATTTCTGCATTTTTTCTTTCTTTCTTTTTCTGTGTGGGTGTGTGTAGCGGAGGAGCAAATAAAAAGTGCAGCAGGCACCCAGTATATGCAGACGTGTCTAGTGGTTAGAGCAGCAATCTGTCTCCAAAACTACTCAGAATGGATCCTCAATTTTGGGTCGTTTGAATGCACGGCAATTCAAAGGCTCACGCAGAATAAGGATTTGCTAGAGAAATACATATTGTAACGAGTTCGTAGCACCTTCAACTTTCTTAAATAAGCATTCCAATCTTGAGGAAGTAACTATAAATTTATTTACAAGTATGTACACTTATTACAATAGGAGCAGGAAACAATTGCTAAACATCCAGCAATTAGGTAGCAAACAGTACACTGTACTCTCAACAGTAACTCAGCACCACGTATCCAACGTGAACAGTAATTAAGATAATTACAAAAGCAAAACAACCATTCGCCCGAGCAAATAAAAACGAGTCTGCCAGACATCAAATCTGAAAAGAACTACTAACTGTGTTCAAGCCAGCTATTTATACTCGGAAGGAAATTTCTACAACGTTCTAGCAAAATCCGGAGTGTTCCGATTCATTCATAACTTAAATAATCCATTCAAGAAAATTCTAGTGATAAAAAGAAAAACCCACAATATTGCAACTCAGCGCGAAAATATCTTCATGCTTATTAAATGTAGGGCAAGTGTAAAAACTACAAAACGTTACAAGGCCGGTATACAAGTGATAAAAGTGATATCTTCAGATACTTTTGCAACATGTCGCCAGATAAAACCAAAACTAGTGACAATGGTGCAAGGCAGGAAAAACAACTATTTACAAGATTTGTAACAATATTCATATGTTTAACTTGCGTCACTTGCGAACAACGTTAAAACTTTCTTTTCAGCAAATGGATGGGATTTTGTTCTTAACCAAAGTTTCATTGGATCGGCTTCATATTTTGCGGTTATTTTATCCTTTTAATTTTACCTTTTTTTTTTTTTTCTTTCGTTTTCATTGCCTTATTTTTTAACTTGTTTCTTTGCGTTTTTATTTATTTTTTTTTACAATTAATTTATTTTTTCTTCTTTTTCCTTTCCTTCATTTTCTTTTCTTCTTTCCTTCTTTTTTCTTATTTTTGGAATTGCATGGAAGAAAACAATACTTACCAAGTCATATGTGAAAAAACTTCCATTTGTTATTTATTTATTTTTAAATTCGAATTGTTTATTCACTCATAAGATTGGTCAGTATTTGCCGAAAAAATCTTATTTTTTAATCACCGCTAAAAGGTTCTTGAAATATTTCGGGCAATTCTTAAATTGCAGAAAATGCTTAAAAGTTGTATTTATTATTCGCTCTTTTCTCAGAATATCATTAATGTTTTTCCTGCAGGTTATTTTTCCCTTGTAGATTTCCACGCTGTTGAAAAGCTTTCAGCTTTTATCATGAATTATTACGAGGCGGTAAACAGTGAATAATATAAGGCAGTGCTATACGTTCGGATAAAATTAATGATTTTATTTTTAAATAGAATATTATTGAGATAAAAAAAAACTCTAAAAAATAGAATGTTTATGTACATATATCTTTTAAAAAAAGAGATGTACCATTGTTGTCTTTAACAAATCAACGAGCATTAGCTTCACCATCTACACTGTAAAAAGTTGTCTACACTGTAAACAGGCCCGTCGAGAGGGGGGGGGGGCAAGCCTATGCATTGCATAGGGGCCCGTGAGACGTCAGGGGGCCCGCGAAGCGGGCCTAAAAAGTTAATATCAAACAAAAAATTTATGTTTTTTTTTTTTTTTATTATTTTTATTTTTTTATGAGTTAGCCATTTAGGGTCTAAAACTACTTGAAAATGTTCAACACTCCACATTAAAAAATGAAAAATTTCATTAGTTCCTTTTCTCAGCCCCTAATTGTCGGCACATAGAGCTTCTTTTTAAAAGGGGCGAAACACGTACTCTTTTCCCTGGCTTTTCGACTTTTCTTGGAACTGGGCTTGAAAAGTTTTGACCTTGGTGTGTGTGACCTTGCAGGCCTGGACTGACCAGGGCGGTTTGTGGGCCATTTGCGAAGGGCCCCCGTGCAGGAAGGGCCCCCAAATGAGAGAGATTAAAAAATAATCGTGGCTTTTTTTTTTTTTCGGTTTGCAGATTTTGATTTTTTTTTATCTTTTCTTTCTTTTTCTATTGATTGGCTTCATTATACTTTTTCCCAAAATGCTTCACATCAATATTGCTTATTTCACATTTGTAGCATCCAGAACTTGAATAAAGCAAGGAGAGGCCCCGGAGAAACATTACTTTTAGGGCCCCCTAATCCAGGGTTTCCATCTCAATAAAATTGACTCGTGAACGTAGTGTTTCATAGATTTCCATTCTCTATTATAAGTATGTGACTGATTTATCCGTTCTTCTTTGGGAGAGGGGAGCTTATTTAGTGTCAGGGCCCCCACATCAATCCGTGAACCCCAGGACAAGATATTGTACTGGGCCCTCTTGTCCCTACAGTCAGACCCGGACTGGCCAGGTTGGGAAGTCGGCGATCGCCGAGGGCCCCCGAGCAGTGAAGGGCCCTCGAACGAGTACAAAAAAAAAAAAAAAAAGTGCGGCTGGTCCAATGGTCATAAGGTTCAAGGAACATAAGGTCCGACAGGCAGACAAGGAGAAAGAGATGTTGTGGCGTTTTCTTTTTTTTTTTTATTTGATTTCTTTGTGGGGCCCCCCTATCCTACAATTGGTTTTTCCATCTCCCTGAAATACACTCGTAAAATTTGTATTTCAGTGAACTCTATTATAGGCATACGATTTACCTGTTTATTTCTTTCTCATTGGGGGAGAGGGTATTACGCGGTATCAGGGGTCCCGCACATCAATCAGTGAATTCGTGGGCCCCGAGCCAGATATTTTAACGGGGCCCTCCAACAACAACCCCCCCCCCTTTCCCCATCAAATAATTGATGTTTGGACAGATATTTGGAATTTTGAAAAATTATTATTTCGCTTTATTCTAAATTTTTAATCATTTCGTCTAATGGCACAATGCGGGGCCTTAAGTGGATGGCAAGAAGGCCGCATCCAGAGAGAGCCACCCCCCCCCCCCCGTGCAAACGCAAAGTTTCTATTTTGTAAAGCAAAATAGGAAAACAATGTATTTATTTTTCAACTTTCTAATAACAGAATAAAAAAAAAAACTTTATTTTGTAACTGTTAAACAAGTGCAAATTTGAAGAACCACTGAAAAATTTTGCAATTCAAAATCTCAGCTGCAAAACATATTTGAACACTTATATGCATTTCCAGCTAGCTCCCTTTCCCACAGGGCCGGTCATACTGCCGTGCTAAGCACAAAAGTCGTATCTGCACTTTTTGTCAAAATTGAGATACGATCACCCGGTGGTTCCTAGTCACATATTTATCCAAAATACAATGTTATATGATCCATGGAAAATATTTTTAAAAAATGTTTGAAAAAGTTATATCTGAATCAAATATATTGAGGCTCAAATCTTTAAACGGCAATTTCTCATTTTGAAGTCGTCTGCAGATGCGACTTTTGCGCTTAGCACGGCAGCATAGGGACAAGCGACACAGTCTGTCGCTTGGGGCGCATAGCCGAGGAAGGCACCGCGTGCAGCAAGGGAACATAAATTAAAAAATAATTAATAAATAAAATGAAATGGGGAAAAATGGAACTGTCTTTTTTGTTTTATTATCTTAACAAGAGCCCTGAAAACAGTTGGGAACAAAAATGGGCAACTTATGGGAGAACTACAAAAAAGAAAAAAAAAATGAACGTTAGCTGGACCCCATTCATTAAGAGCTAATAATCTCCTCCAGGTGCGACGGTCTGCAGCGAAAAACGTACTCAAACAGGCCACCCCATTTGACAAAAGACGAGTACATTCAACACACAATTTATTAGGTTCTTTGTCGGTTCCTCCGATAATTCTTTTCGTCCTTATATTAACTTTTTCTTTTTTTTTTTCGCCCGTAGGTTGATTATCTCCGACAACACAAAATTCACTCCACAAGCATTTAGAAAATGTCCTCCATGTGACAATCGTAGTCGAATTTCTCTGAGAAACAGATAACGTTGAAGACTCAATCGGCTATCGTTATGTTAATGGGTTTGTTCCCTCAAACCAAAAAGGGGATGTCCATCATAAAACATGCTCCATTCACCAGAAAGGAGCAATTTGAATCTATTTCCTGTTCAGAGTTTAGTTTCGGTGTATATCAGTGGTTAGAAGAATAGGGATTTGCCCTTTGCGGCGAACTCTAGCTGAAAGCTAATCCATGGGCCCATGGGGAATTTGTGTGTGATCTGAACCTTATGATGCCTTGTCATTTCTGTCCAGCGTTTGTGGATTCTCACATCTGGTCTTCAGTAGAAACTGCGTAGCGAAATGGTCAGATTAAAAAATAATGACAAAAATTCACAAAATGTACGAAGGAAGGATGAACAAATTTAATCCGTTAATTAGCTTTTTCGTCATTGCCTGATAAGCAGGTTAGAGTACGAGACAAACAACAATCTAAGTACCAATTTATGTTTTAAAAATACACACCGAATTCTTTTTGAGCCCAATGAAGATTTAATTTCCATCATTAAATACATTTTTCTGAATGCTATGCTTTTATTTAAATTTCAAAAGCATAATTTTCAATCATGGATCCTTCACCCTTTTCTCTAGCAGAAGAAACTTGAAAACGTGTCTTTTTTTTTTTTGAAAAATATACGGTTTAGAAATATGGATCAGAAGTTAAAAGCAAAAATTTGCATTATATCATATATTTGAATCGTATTAATATTTTAGGAGTATTTTTTGTCATTGTTTCTTTAATTATTTTTGTTCAGTTTTAAAATGTTCATAAATTATATTACTTGATCTTGTTTAAGTTGCAGCTTTTAGAGTGAGGTTGATTGAAGTTTCATTTTAAAAGTTATAATATAAGGATCAAAACAGTCCTTACCCTTACGTGTGTATATTCTGCTTTATCAAAATTGGCAATTTCAAATTTATTGGCAATTTATTTCTGCCGAATAATGCTAAAACTAAGGCCTCTGAGGGGTATTTTTATATCCCCTCCCCATTGTTGTACTTCAGCTCCCTATCGTGACGTTTCTTTACTTTAGTAATTTAATTTAACTTCAAAAAATATATAAATAAATAAGTTAACGGTTGCAAAGCTCAATGAATTAAAATATATTTTGACATGCATTTTTCTTCGTGTGTGTGTTTGGAAACAGTTGTATAAACTTCACTATTCTTATGGGGCAAATATGTCCTGGCGACCGAACTGACAAGGGTCCGCTCTCCTTGGCTCTCCGTTGTTGTGCTACGGGCAAGAAAGATAGAGGAGTTGGCTAACAGGGAAAGAAAAAATATTGATTCCTCAAGTTTTCCAGAAAATTATTAAAAAATAGATTTCAATAAAACTTTTTCAAAGTATTACATAGAAATGTCAGAGGTACTCCAATAGGAAATCACTAGGAGTTTCCAAAAAAATCTCAAATTTTACCTGACGATTCGGCAAATGTTTGAGCATTGCAATCTTGCAATTAAAAAAAAAAAAAAAAAGATGCCTTAGGTTATTTTTATGGGATGTAGGGACTTGTGCATGCTTGTATTATATCATTTGGTTAAATTCGAAATTTTATTTGCTAAATTGAGAATCCCCTCCCCCCTAAAAATACCTTTTTTGCCGTCTGTGACCGGTTAGAACGAGTGACCTCTTAGTATTGAGCAGAGAGATTAAAGGAATTGGTAGAACACTTATTTCATGTACAACTTTTGTGGGACAATTTGAGGTCCTTATATCATTGGTATTAATTGCGAATATTAAATATATATATTACTAACAAAACTCGTAAAATGTTGAATTTTGATTAAATGATCATGTATTATTTTTCAAATGTATTTTTTGTGACAACTACAAAACTTCTTCAATAATTCATCAAATTTCAAAAGTAAGGAATAATTCGAAAGATTTTTTTCTGCCGTTTTCTGCAAAAAACAAAGAGACAATTCATGTTTTGGTTGTTTTTTGTAATCATTTTTTCACTACAATTTTAATTTATATCGTTGTTTACTCTATTTTTTGCATTAACTGTGTTTTTATAATGTTAATGAATTTGTTTTGCATGACTATTTTTCCCCCTTTGCCTTTTTACTCTTTTTTTTTTTTGGAAAGAGCTCTTCCTATCAAGGGTCAAAGGAAGTATTCTTAACCATTAGATCACTTTAAATTGTTAGTTTTACTCCAAAAATTACTTTGAATTATGCCACATTTCAGCAATTTTTCAGATATAGTATTTTTTCTCCGTTCCCTCTTCTCTCTTGCTCTTATTCCTAGTCAATTAATGTCAACGATTTGTCAAACCACAAACCATCTTAATTTTGACCGAATGTATAACTTTTCGAGTGTCTTTGTTTGCCTCTTTTTTTCTCATATTTTTCTGTCTAATTACTTCATATAAGGCTTCAAACTGCCGAATTTTGTATCTATTTTTCAAAATTTCTTCCGTGGGACAATCCCCCGGACCCCCTGGAATTGGGACTGGTCTATTCTACACCCTACTTAAAAAGAGGTTATTGAATCATTCTAATACTCATCCCGTTATTAGACCAATTTCAAAAAAAAAGAAAGAAACAGCAGGATCATTAAAAAACGAGAAAAAACACGGGGGCTGTTATCATTAATCAGCGAAAAAGATACACAAAAATTTTTCAAAAATGTTAAATGAAATTATATCTACAATTCATCGGAAAATTAAGAGCAAATTTTTCTGTTATGAAAAATCCAGGGAGGGGGGGGGGCAGAAGCAAAGGCTCCGCCTGCACTCCTAAAATTCAAGGCGTGTTGCAGCTGCGGCCCTAAAAGTTGAAAACTCCTTTAAAAAAAAGTATGGCAAATTGTTTCTTTCTTTTCTTTTATTACAGAAACTTTCAGTTAAACATATGAAATTTTAGTTACATCCTTTGAGAAAATTTACGCTATTTATGTGAAAATAATAGTAGGAAGTTTAAGTAAAATTTTGGGGAAGGGGGGGCCCACAAAAAGTTGCATAGGGGCCCATGAAACCTGTCGACGGCCCTGACTGTAAAGTGTTGTTTTTCGTTTTGCAGTATAATGCAGCTAATTTTATAGTAATAAACTGTAAAAATTGCCAATTTTACAGTATTAAACTGTACAATTGCAAATTTTACAGTTTATTACCGTGCATTTTCCAGTTTTAAACTTGTCAGACACTCTGCTGCCAGTATTATACTGCTGTTTTTACAGTATAAAATAGATAAATTTTACGGCAATAGACTGTAAAATTGTTAACTTTACAGTAAGAAACTGTAAAATTGTGAGTTTTAGTTTATGACCGTGCATTTTACAGTTTTGAATTGGAACCTCTGCTGTCAGTATTATACTGTGAAAACAACAGTTCATTTTCTGCAGTGCAGAGATGAGGTCACTAAGTTACCTCCACCTCCAGAATTTGAATATGAGGTTGAAGGGGCAGAAAATATTCTCCAGCTACAAGGCATTCAAGCACAGATTTAATGAGCACGTAAAAAGGAAAACTCTGAAATTCAAGAACACTGTAAAACATTCTTTATATAATCTGATCAATCAATTACAGAAGAAAGAAATTTGGAAAGAAAATTAAAAAGAAAACCTAAGATTGTTTTGAAGTAATAAAAAATAATGTTTCAATACTTTACTTGCTGTCTTTGAATCCAAAAATGTTTATTTGTCAAACACTGATTCAATTTAAGTTTTATTTTGAAATTTCGGATACAATTTTGACTATACTGCAAAAAAATGAACTGTTGTTTTTACAGTATAATACAGGAGCAGAGTTTTCAATTTAAAACTGTAAAATGCGCAGTAATAAACTGTAAAACTACCAATTTTACAGTTTCTCACTGTAAAGTTAGAAATTTTACTGCTTATTGCCGCAAACTTTAGCTTTATTATACTGTAAAAAAAAACAGTATAATACTGGCTGCAGAGCAATACTAGGGCCGTGGTGGCCCGATCGGTAAGGCTCGGGATCTTTCGGACTCGTGTCCGAAAGGAGCCGGGTTCGATCCCAGCCGATCAAAGATCCACCGTCTTGATTAATGGTGACTGGGAGGCGTTAAAAATGTCGTGGTCACAAAGTCCTCCAAGTGAAACGATACCTCTGGGGGTGCTAGGGCCTATGGTTTGCTCGACCCTAGGTCTGGTTCAAAATTAAGAACAGAGCGCTCTTCAGGGCCCTATCCCGGTTAAACCACTAAGCTGGTAAGTACGGGGGACCCTGGAGGGTGAAATGAAATGCAGAACAATACTGGAACAGTATAATACTGGTTCTGGAACTGGAATACTGGAACAGTATAATACTGGTTCCAGCTTAAAATTGTAAAATGCACGGTAATAAACTAAAAATAGCAGCTTTACAGTTTATTACTGTAAAATTAGCAAATTTTAGTTCATTACAATATAATTAGCTGTATTATACTGTAAAAACAACATTCATTTTTTACAGTGTAGATGTATCTAATAACAGCTGTATTTTCAACCATTTCTCCCATCCGATTTATATAGAACCATCAGCCAAAAAAGTCCAACGTTACTAATTCATCTCGCCCGTTACTCCTATTCCGTAAAAAGAGAAACTTCTCGCATCTGCATGGAGTGAAAACCTCTCAAAGAGAATGCCCCGAAATTCCTAGGCTGACAGCGGGGCGAAAAATCAATTTATCGATTCCCGCAGGTGACTTTTTGGGAGTTTTTTTTTTTTTTTTTTTTCGCTGACGGATCCCAGCGTAACACCGGTGTGACGGCCCGATAAGCACTCTGTGACGAATTACCAGGCGCAGCACGCGCGTAAACAATTGTTACACCTGCTCAGAGCTCGCTCCTCCTGAGTTTGTTATGCGCTCTTTCTGTTTTTTTGCCTCTGGTCTTCTTTCTTTTTTTTTCTTTGTGTGTGTTGCTTGTTACTAGCAATTTTTCCACATCTATTTGCATCTGCAGTAAATATATACCTTTATCTAAATGAGGAGAAGTCAAGATTCTTGAAAAAAAAAAGGAAAAATAATTTGTAAATAATGTTGGAAGCAAATTTCGGCTTCTATCAGTTACAGTTGTCATGCATTAACAAATAATTAAAACAAGAAGTTCTGTCAAGAACTAAACGAACCTACTTTCCCGTACATCGACATCGGCATTGTGATCAATATTCTCTTGATTATCTGAAACTGAAAATTATGTCAAACATACCTTTATAGCACTTAAAGCTGATTTCTAAAAGCAAAATATACCCCTATATCAGATAAAATAGACACGTAAAAAGTAAATAAAGTTTTGTCGCACCTTTTAGAGAATGTAACTGTTATAGTTCTTCCGTAGAAAAATTCCACAATCGTTTTCAAAAGAAAAAAAATTAATAAAAGAAATAAAAGTACAAAGAACATTCAAAACACATTTTATCAAGGAAAGAAAAAAAAACTCGTTCGTTAATAAAATGTCTCGAATTTCATTTTTAATCTGTTGCCAGTTGTTAAATATAAATAAAGAATAAAATGCTCGCGTGAATGAAACATTTTTGTAAATAAAAAAAAAATCGTCTGCCAAATAAATAAATAAATAAATAAAAAATAATAATAAATTAAACAAAACAAATCAATAAATAAACAAAACTTCGTCTGCCCAGTCAGTCATTTTTTTCCGAGCCTGCATTTCAGCCATGTTTGCGGAGTCGGAATCAGAGTCCTCACAGAAGATTATTCAGAAAAGCACTTTACATACATTATTTATCAAAACTATTTTCCTACAAAGTTAGTTTGAAGGAAATCCGCCTTTAAGTTCAGGATCAACATTCAACTTAAATTTCCCCGTAGGCGATAGTGTTAAGTTTTTTTTTCCAAACGGTTCAACATTGAACGAAAAATGTTCAAATCAAAAAGAGAGCTATGGGAACGAGCATCGCCGAGATTAATCGAATAAAAATAGTTTATTCAATTCGGACGATTCACTTAATACATTGGCGCTTAGTGCACATTTAAATAATTTTGGCTCTCAATATTTTGAAAATTTGTTTTTATATAGTGTATTTTGTATAAACTACATAAGATACATGGATAAGATGCATACATAAAATTTAAAAGTACAGCAGCCCCTCGTTATATCGCGCCTCGTTATATCGCTCATTCGGATATATCTCTCTTTTCTTTTGTCTCCAAAAAAAAAAAAAAACTTTTAGTTCGAAACCATTTTTGAGAAAATATGTAAGGTGCTCAGAAAAGGTCTCTTTCTCATTTATTTTGTCATCAATGAACAAAACGAAGGTTCTTCTATTCTTCTGAATTCGCTGAAAAAAAGCAGCAAATTCCTGTTACCCAAACTTGCATACTGCAGAGACAGTTTGGAAACTACTGAACACTTTCTTTTGTATTGATACAATGAGTGAAAAGCATCTGTTAGTAATGTGTAGTAGTAATCTGTAAAAGTTATATTTTTTTGTTACTTTTGACTGAAAAAAAAAAGCTAATGTTCGAATAAATGAATTTTTATGTATGTGCACGTATA
>JAXGGA010024945.1:0-11299 GCA_038373865.1 Uloborus plumipes | reverse complement strand
CTTTCTTGGACTTCTGTTTCATATTTTTTTGCATATTTTTCCCGTCAAAACTACCTTTCTCATCTTATAAATTTACTGTTGTTCAGTACTTAAATCATTTTTATTGTCACCATCGATCTGATCAATGACAGACTCTATAAGTTCATACTAAACTGATTTGAAAGTATAGCAGTTGTTTAGCTTCGTCCAACAGGTCCAAAAAATCACTTTGGTCCACTGGTAGGTCCATCTAGCTTTTGCAAAAAAATGCCGCAAATTAAGTTCATTTCAATGTTAATTGGCAAATATCCCATTACAGAAGTTTACCAAGTTTTTCTTCCAGTTTCCGCATTACACCTTTGTATTTGCCTGTCTTTGTAGTGCATCCATCAAAACCAATGCAAACAATTTCCTACGCAAAGAAACACTTTTTTTTTCCTGACTTGTCTAAGAAGTGTAAATGTGTGCACTTTATGGCTGGAAGCAAAAGAGGAGCGCTGGTGGCACCCAAAGTGCGGCCACTTCCTCGTGGTGAGTCCTGGGTAATTTCAATGAGCAAGCAAAGAGTTGAGTAGTTCAAAGAAACAACAAAATGATTAAGAAAATGTTTTGAAGGCACTTTAAGTAATTACTGAGAGGAAATATTAAATTATGAAAATGTTTGCTCAACAATGAAAATATCGGAAATTTCGGAAAATTTGATGAACTTTGGGCCTAATGCTCAGACTGAAATCGTAATTTAAAATGGTTTTTAAAATTCTTTGTGTATTTCAAACCTTTTTCTTCAATTTAATAACCACCCGTCACTAGTTTTATCATTTGCAATATTTTTTTAAAAAATTTGAAAAATCTAAAAAAAATGAAAAATTTCGAAACTTTAATCCAAATGCGCAGACTAAAGATAACGTCGCAAAAGTGAAATATTTTACAGAATTGTTACTTATCCTCGTTCACAGTAAATGAAAGGTACCCGTTTACGAAAATCAAAAATTCATTTTTTTCGCTTCACCCTACTGATCCCTATTGTCTTCCCAGTTTTCGCATGTTTCACTCCTCAAAATTAATTGCACTCGTCTAAAAAAGTGAAGTAATTTTTTCAAGCTTTGGGAAAAAAACTCTAGCTGTATATTTAGCTTAATTATTTCTTAGGAAACAACATACGAGACGGAGCGCTTGAACTGGTACCAGGCGAGAGCATTCTGCCAATCATACGGAGGTGATTTAGCCAGCTACGAGGATGATCATCAAGAAGATTTTGGATTGGGGTATGTAAACTTCTGCTCCGTATTTTGTTTCGAAAAGATTACTAACATTAACTGATCTTAATTTTTGAATTTGGCGCTGCTGCCGAATTGCCGAATTTGCGCTTGCTGCCGAAATAAATTTAGCTGGCATATAATCGACGGAAGTTAAGCTTCGATAATTTTGAAGAGATAAATGGTGGTTTTCAGTTTTGTTTGATGGTAACAGAATAAATGCTGGTAGATTTTAACTCGAAAAAATGATAAATTGCAGTAAAGTAATTTTGCAAAAATTTACATTGTATTTTTCCTGTTTGCAAAGTTTTTTATAGCGATAGAAGTTCAAAGTCAGAGAAGATATTAAAATTAATGATTGGAATGAATTATTCATAGAACAAGTGCATTTGTACAAGGTGTGACAATTAAGTAACTGGATTGGTCTCAAAACTTAGCTTTGTTAAAAACATATAAAAATATCTTCTAATACCCTTTAACCTGCTTTCCTTCTCTATTAATACATAGCTTTATGAAATAATTCTTCTGTTCAAAGCAAAGCTACAAGTCATTTGGTGTTACCTTCTCTTGTTTGTCTGCTGTTTTTGCTTTTACCTATACTACAGACTGAAAATGTGCTCCCTGAATACACTTTTCACTTTTGGAAACAGGCTGAAGTCGCTTGATGTGAGATCTGGTGCGTACAGTAGATAATCGAGTGCACTAATGCGTTTTTCCGCCAAGAACTATGTCACAGAGAGCGCGTTGAGCTCTCAGGACGTTAGTTTTTTTTTTTTTTTTTGTAACTTTCGTCCTATGCAAATCTTGTATCAAAAGTTTTTGCAGTATCTCTCTGTCAGTGTTCGTAATATGTATCACATCGGAACACTCAAACATCCGTCTTTGCTCACGATTTTTTTTTTTTTATGTTGTCATCAGTTTTAGCAACTTCTGTATTTCCTAAAAACTGTTTATGCCTATCAAAAATTTGACTATGTAACATACGAAATACCTCTTTTAACAATTCAAAACATTCAGATGAAGTTTGTAAAAAATTGTGACAAGGAATTCCAAATTTATGCGCTTCTCGACTATTAAGCTTATTTCGATCGCGGACGTCAAAACGGCAACGTCTTACTCAAACAAGGATAAAAACATAACTAATTTATATAGAAAGATGTAGTAATGTACCAGCCGCAAAAGAAGTAGAAAAACCAACTGCATTCCATGTTCATTCCTCCACATCAAGTCTAATGACTTTAACATGCGCAGTCCCGTTATTTAATTATCACACCTTGCATAATTATACTTGAGATCAATTCAGCCAAAGTCCATTTGGTGGCAAGGAAGCAGCCCCGTTGGAGAAGGGGGAATCAATTTGTGAAAATGTTGTGCAATCTTGCATGCTTGAGCGAATTTTAAAAATTTAAGTAGTTTTAAATAATAGCTGCCCAAAATTTGTTAGTGGTTTAATGGTTTAAGTCAAAGAACAATAAACAAAACATAGGGGAAGACCGCCTATATTGAACTGTCTAAGAACAGGAGGCCTCTGTCGCTAAAGGTGAAGCAAAACAAAAATATAAAATAGGTCATCGTACACTCAATTTAATCAGGATATCACCCTAGGAGCTTATATTTTCTGAAAATATGGAATATATGCCCCTATCTTGAACCATGTATTTCCTAAATTGCACCGTGCCAGGAAATCATAGAATAATTGATATTTGAACTATATGGTCTTTTTACAGGATATGCAATAGAATAGCTTTTGCTTCGGCCTCTGATGGCATTTCATACACTTAATCATGTTTTTCACTTCCTCTCTGTAACAAATATTGCAATTAAAATTGTTTTCTGCAGTTTCTTGCTTCTTGTTCGACTTTTTCCGTTCTATGCCTCTTTCATATGGCCGTTAGAACGTTTGTTGCGGTTACTTTCCTTTTTGTTCCATCTATTTTATTAGGCAAAAATGATATGTGAGCCGGCTTTGCAAAATCATCGTTAGAGTTGATAATCATGTTTTGATCAGAACTATTCTATGATTCTGCAGAACTTGTTCTAATTTTAGTCGTAGCTAATTCTTGTAAATCGTGTACAACTCCCACCGAACATGTAGCCTGCTCACTTTGAGTAGTTTCATCTGGACTACTTACTTGTAACTCTGTGAAACCAAGTCAATGTCATTAAACATACGTCAATTAACAGTCCAAACTCATGTTCTTTGGAATCAACTCACAGCATTTGTCATGACCTTGATTGCGGTTTGACCATAAGAGTTACCAAACAGTTGTCCTATTCTATATTGGGATCACATTGGATGTTCTTGCGCCCATGTATCACATGCTCAATTTGATTAAAATATGTAGACAGAGGCTGAAAACAAATCACATCTAAGTGCATGGTATACTTAAAGAGAAAGCATGATTATATCATTCTCGTTAGCCATGTTTATTGCATCAATGTTCTTTTTGTAACTGCTGTGCCTATTCATTAATAGAAGGACATTGTCTTTACACTGCTTGGCGTAACAGTTTGGATAAAATGCTGTACCCATTGTGTGAATTATAGTTTGTCAGTCAATCTTTTGAACAAGCATATTCCGCACCAGGAGGTGCTTTAACTATAAGCTTATACATGGAACGTAATCGTTTGAAAATAAGCATGGGAGGGGGGGGGACTAGTAATTCTGTTGCACCCAAATGCAGCAAACAGCCATTGTGGTTCTGCCACGTTCACCACTCATTACTGCTGCAATCTAGTGTTTACCTTTATACATCAATATATTTTGGGGCTTTTGGACAGTGGAAAGACCCGGCTTCATCTACATTGAACATTTTAGTAGCATCTAAATTGTTTCCATTTAAAATCTTTTCCAACATATCGAAAGAATTTCATTATTTTTTCTTTATAAACCAGCACAAATTTTATTTAAGTAAATAACTATGTTTAACAACCTGAAACTGCAGCTTAAAGGATGAAGAGAAAAAAAAAAACATATTTTAAGAAGTTGTAGCTTCTAGAAAATGTGCTGGATAAAAATGAGTTAAAATGAATATCGTGAATCAGTGTTAAAGTACGCTCAAAATGATTCTAACTACGCCATTAAATTGGACCAGTCACTTATTTTATGTTACGATGTCTTGTTTAAAATCATATCCTTAAATTGGACCATCGGTCCAATATAGGAAAATTTTTTCAGTCCAATAAAGGAAAACACGTCATTTTTTATTCTTCAGCTTATTGCTCTGCCAAAAATTATCAAGATCGCACATGTAAATACATAGATGTAATCCTTATTAAACGCAGATTATAATACTGTAACAGCATTTTACCTCAGTTCCCAAGTTTCAGTATTATTCTGCTAGAAATAAGTCCTCGAAATCAGATCTCGCACGTTTTCAACACAAATCAAGCCGTAACTTACGCTTAACAGTTCGAAGACTGGTAAAACTTCATCCTCATTGGTTTCATTCCTAAAGCTTTATGGGTCATTTTCAAAATTTGCTTACATTTGCTGTCCGGAGGTTAAAAAGACGATTTTGAAGCATAACTTATATTTTAAATTCAATGCGAACAATTATTTCCTGCAAGAAATACCCCCAAAAAAATTCTATTACTCAAAAATTTATTGAAAATTATTTATTTATTTTTATTTTCGTCTTTAAAAATGAGAATCAAGGCAAAAACGCTTGTCCATTTCCAATTTTCGCAAGTTCAACTATTTTTTTATTTACTTAATTGTTTAAAAAAGTATATACAACAAATTATTTTTATATATTGACTATTAGTATATGATATTCATAATAAATATTGACAATAGTAATTATTTTTCACTAAGAAATGTATGAATATATTTTGTCCGGCAGTTCTTGTCAAGTCCGTTACCCTAATATTATTTTAGCTAAAAAAGGTATTTATTGCAGTCAAAAGATGGTAACACGTATTTAGTTAACTTAACAAACTAGTGATGTAACTATTTCGTACCATTTTGTTTTCCTGAGTCGAGAAGTATTGCTGTGGCGTTTCGCACAAGATTTCTTCCAGGTGCGTATTTTTATTCTTTGTCAAGTCTGTTACCAAGGATTTTAGAGTATTAATTTTTACTTTTGATCAACTTTTACAACGAAATATTGTTTACTGTACAACTCTAAGAAAATGCATATTGTTGTTCATTTTTTAAATTCGACAACCTAGCCATAATTTGACATTTTGGTTGAAATGTCAAGTCCGTTACTGGTCAAATCGGTTACCAAATGTCAAATCCGTTACCATACAGTTTTTGATCAATATTTTAATAATAACAAACATCGTTTTAAGTTTCAGGAATGCAAATTATTTCAAATGAAGTTGGTTCTAGGCGCTATGATATAGTTTAAAAGTGAGATTTCATATTGATTTTGTATGGTAACGAACGACAATTTTCCTTGCAACTTAATGTTTTACAACAGCATTTGAATACTTAATTATGCATCAAAGTGTACAACCAATTAGTTTTTCACACACCTAAATTATGTGACAAAACGTCTGTTAGTGATTCTAAAAGGAAATAGCAAGTTAAAAAAAAAATACTTAAAAATTCTGAAATGTAAGCATATGGTGAAAATGACCCTTATACTTCTACCGATAAAATGTAGCATAGATGTCTGTGGCAGATTTTAAGCCCGAGGTCCAATTTAAGCAGTGGTTTAATATAAACGGTCTTCCCCTACGTCAGAGAAAGGAGAAAGCTCCGAGAAAACAGCTGAATTAATTTTTATTAAAATATTATGCTTTTATTACAGGGGTGCGAAAGGACATTATAGAGGCTTATGGTTTGGACTGAAGAGAGGAGAAGATAATGGTAAGTAGGGCAACTGTTTAAATTTGCCTCTTTTAGGAATTGAAAGAAGAACAAAGAACAACATTTTTTGACTGAACTACGTAAGAGATAACTCACATTTATGGGAGACTGATTTTAGTGTAAAAATTCTCATTGTACATTGTAAAACATTGGATTTGGTCAATTTTCAAGGCTTATATATTCTTGTTTCATTCGTAGTCTTTAGGTGGAGCGATGGTAGTGTCTTGAGATACACGAATTGGAACTTCAATGAACCAAAACTTCAAAGCAGGACCAAATTCTGTGTCAAACACGGAGCTATAAGTGCAACATGGGAACTGGATTATTGTGGAGTCAAAAGGTGGTTTGTGTGTAAAGCTCCTAAAGGTATGTTTACCATTTAATGAAAAGATAATTTAATATTTGAATTTCAGTGCCAGAAACATAATATTCAAATGACATGAAGGCCTTGGCTAAACGTATTGAACACCCGATAAAGTCTGCATGTACCGTAGCAGTGTATGAACATTGAACAAGTTCAACAAGCATTTTCTTGGCACGTGATAAAAGTTAAAAAATAATGAATCCTTTCAGTTTCACCTTAAATCTTACGACAGAGTGAAAATGAGGGGAAAAAATAGTAGCAAATCGAAGAGCATTGTAAAATGTTTCTGGACGCATAAATTGTTTGCCCTCGTAGACCCGTTATCGAAATATCAGGTCTTGAAGTTAGGTCTTGAAGTTCTGAATTTTTAACAGAAATCGTCAAATTTAGCGAGTTTCAGGGAGTAATACAAAACATCTTTCACACGATTTGTAGATAGATGTCTTGCAGCACAGCAGATGTAATTGTGCGATCGATTTCTTACCAAGTCTTGAAATTTGGCACTTTTCTTAAAATTTCAGAAAACTTTAAGACCTTATATCACGATAGCATGAGAGCGAGGGCAAATAATTTTTGTCTCAAAATGCTCATTCGATTGCTACTGATTTTAACTTTTTTTCATGATTCCATTATTCGTGTCATTCATTGGATAGAGCTCAAATAGCGGTGGTTAATCGAAGAACTTACTGTCTAGCTGCGTATTGCGCGCCTGGCAGTCACGATCGCTTCCATTTGAAAAAGGGGTGATAGGATAAGGAGACGCACTTGCCGGTGCTTTCGCTTCTTACTTCCTGTTGAATGTTACTTCACATTTCTCCCCGATTTTGAGGAAATCAAAAGAGACCTCAGGCATGCGCTGATGCGAGGAAGGTTTTACGATAAAAGATTAGACAGTACGTTGACAAGAAAAGGACTTTGGATATGGTTTAGACATTCTCGGGAAATTCTTTCCATGCGTCGCGTCGCATACACAAAACAACATACCAGAGCCGAATACAAGGGGCTGGTTTATTAAGGTTCAAAACCTCTGCGAAATTTTTCAAAACCATTCCAGAAAGTGCTTTTTATATTACTTTTGCTGAAAAAAAGAAAGAAAAATAAGTAGAACAATTTTACTTGAAACATGAAACTGGCTTGTTCGAAAAAATTTATAAACTCTTCACTATATTTACAACATTTACTTTTACTGTATGTTATTGAGCACATCATTTCTTATAGTCATTATTTTTTCCAATGCTGCTTTCCACTTAGATTGCAGCAAAAGATAGCTGCTTGAGATTGCTGCATAAAATGTGACGCATTCTTCTAAATCCCTTGATTTGATTGTTAAAACGTCATCTTGAAATAAATGCTCGCGGTGATGAAATTTAATTAGTTGTAATGTAAAGTGAATCTGTCACAAAGCAAAGTCTTCACATGGTCTAAAAATTGCATATCGTCGCTTTAGAACAACAGCAATGCATCTAATCCTTGGAATAACAGTAAGATTTTCTAATGTTGCTTTGAGGAGACGATATGTAAATTTAATTGTAATTGTTACATGTTTTTAAGTGATTGGTGCTATAAAGTTCTCAATGAATGTAAAACCCTCCAAGAAACGAAAGTCCAGTTACCGCCCTGCAACATACTCGTACTAATTTTGCCTTATATCTATCGGGGAATTTTAATTTCCTATTTGGGGGATGTGGGGCAAAGGGGAACAGTTCAGATCCGCGATTCTCAATCTTTTTTTGAACCGCGGACCGGCAAGAGCTTTCCAAAAGAAAAAAATCATGGACCCGATGGTGTTTTTTCCCCTTTTATTATCCTTTTCCTTTCTTTCTTTTTCTTTTTTTGAAAAAAAAAAAAGTTCTAACTGGCCGTTAAAAACATATGATTTTTTGCGAGCTAGTCAGAATTGTTCTTTCTTTTTTCCGTAGAAAAAAAAAACTTTCAACTCGGTGACCTTTAAACACGTGTGAAAAAAGTTTGCAAATTGCTAAGATTTTCTTCCATTTTTTACAAAATAATAATAAATGAATAAATAAATATTAAACTATGTTAAAGAAGCTAAAAAACTATTTAACTGTTAAAAATACAATAAATTATTGTATTAAAAGTTACAAGTAATAAAAATTGCTGAAAAATATAGAAGATTACAATCATAATCTCAAAATCCACGTTAAAGGTGCCGTATATGAGGATATTATTACAGTGGTCATCGCTTATATGAATCACGTTTGTTCTAAGCAGTTTTGATTCAATTAAACGGCTGATTCATTAAAACAGCTAATTCAGTAAGGTTGGATAATATTCTTCTATTTTGGACGATTTGACCCATTAAAGCGGCTGGTTCCATTAACCACTGATGCAAATAATCCACACTAGGGGTGCGACATCGAAGGTAAAACATCTTTTTTTTTTTGAATTGCTAACACTTTTAAATCTACAGTAATACAGTAACTCCTCAATACATTGTGCCTCTTTATATCACTCAATTAGTTTTATCTTTTGTCTTCAGAAAAACATCAACCGTATGATATCGATGTCAATTGTAGAAAACTTTTTTTTATCGAGATACTGTAACTGTTGATTAACTGCGTAACTTTTTTTATCACATATTTATATGGAACTTTTTTTGCTGAAATATAAAACATCGACAGAAAAAAAAGTAAAATAAACTACATTAAATTTAATAATTAAAAAAACGGTGATAGCAAATTAGACATGTTTCAGAAACATAGAGAGCAAAACATCGATAATAATCATAGAAAATGTTTTCCAATGAGATTAACACTGAAACTTCTGATTAGAGATAGAAACTTCTTCATATGCGTTTATCGTATATTTTTATCCAGCTTTTTTTTTTTTTGCTGAATTATAAATCATCGACATCGAAAAAAACATCGAACCCAAAACATCGATATTGGAAAAACATCGACCCTCAAATATCGATTGTAAAAACGTCAAAGTTTTTGCTGAAACATCGATGTTTTCCAAAACATCGACATCGATTTAGCAGCTCTAATCCACACCCACTGCATTATTTTTTTGTATTATTATTATTATTTTTGTTGTCGTGGTGCTTTCTTTCTCTCTTTCTCTTTTTTTGAGGAAGATTTTTTTTTTTTTACGTGGATGAGCAAAAATCTTTGAGGACCGGTCAAATACTCCCACAGGCCGGGCCGGTCCGCCGGACTACCGTTTGAGAATCGCTAGTTTAGATAACTTACCCGTTTCAAAATGAATAAATTGGAAATTTATTCTGAAAACTATAATACACAAAGAAGGAATAATTTATTTTGTAATACTACTTGTTTTGATTTTTTTGGCAGTTATTTTGTACCTTTAAGAAAAGGTGAAAATTTTCCACCTCAAAAAAACAAGGTAAAAGCAAAACTGAAATATTAATGACAAAAAATAAAATACATAATTTAAACAAAACTACCAATCAGTGTAAAGAGTAAGTAATCAAAAGAGCAATACGAATAAGTATGAGAAAAAATACTAATATCAAGATACAATGTAAACTTTGTGACTAATATTAATCCTATAGTGAATTTTATAAGGCATAAATACATAAATTACATTTTTTCCAATTCTGTACTTTTTTAATTTTCAGTTCAAGTTCAAAAGATTCCGGACAGGATCGTAATACAAAGTAAGTGTTTAATTCAATTTGTTTGTGGTAAATGAAGAGCTTGCTTCCAAACGGTGTGAAGTCAGTTTTTTCCATTCTTGAAAAAGCGCGATTTTGTTATGAAAGATATATTATTGAATTTATGAAAACGATAATTTTCCCCGTTACTTTATAGATGCTATTAACTCTAAATCAGGGGAGAGCGGGGTACAGTGGGACAGCTTTTATTTTCTTGTTTCGTAAAAATAAAGCTGATTTTGAAAGATTGTGCAAATTTTACCAATGTATAATTACAGTTTAAGAGTTCTCATCCTTCGAAACGAAAAAACGTTAGATGTAAGAAATAAAAATCGTTTTAGAAAGAGTTATTTGCTTTTTTTCTGATGGTGCATTTCAGTTGCCGCTCTCAAGTAAAGCTACGACGGGGAAGTTTGCGAAAACTCTGCCAAGAAAGGAAAATTTTATATACTAGACATTGTATATGTAAAATCTAATATTATTAAGAAAATGGCAAGTGATAAAATTTTTACTTTCCAGATGCAATGTCTCGCGTTTCATATCTCGCTTTTCATACTTCTTGTGTGCCAAAATGAGTGTTTAATGTTATATCAGTGGACAATACACGTACAAAAAACACGCTGCCTTTTGTACAAGAAGAAAAGCCCAATTTACTCTTGCGTTTAAACGAGGTGAAAATGAAATGCATCAATGATAGCTAGTATAAAAAATTCTTTGATCAAGTATTTGCTGGAGTTATAAATATCTACTAGTCTGGTCTAAGAATCGTCGAAATTTATCAGATTTTTTTTCCTATACTACTCATAGTATTTTTAATTATTTTTGACTACATTTACTTTACAAATTGTTAATTACTAATACTGCGTTTTGTTTTGTTCATTTTTCTGATAGAAGAGTTATGCAACATAACCGATGTTTCTGTATACAGCGGTCAGTGGTACTTGTACGGAGATTACTGCTACATGGCTCATGAAGATGCCAAGTACACTTGGGATACTGCTAATATGTTTTGCAAAGACAATGGCGCACACCTGACTTCAATTCACTCATTCAACGAGACTGATTTTATGCTATTCATTGTGAGTATTGCATTTGAAAACTGTTTGTGAATTTTTAAATTAATGTGCAGCTTGTAGGGCAGACTGACCAGTGAATGAACACTTAAGCGAATTTTCAATTTCAAAAATTCATAGTGTCGTTAAAAATTTCAGTATTTGCCACATGACAGTAAAAAAACACTTCAG
>JAXGGA010024944.1:0-11300 GCA_038373865.1 Uloborus plumipes | reverse complement strand
CCAATGCGACTGCAATTTGGGTGACAGACCTTTACGTCGGATGGGATTCCATAGCCATACTTTGTCACCTTCTTGAAAGTCATGATTAGTGGACCTTGTGTCGTATCGGGTCTTCATCTTCTCCGTCGCGATGTTGATTCGCTCCCGTGCGAAGTGATGAACGTCCTCTAACCGGGCCTGGAGATCCTGGACGTATTCCTCAGGCGATGAAGGCGCATCTGGAGGGAGACCAAAGACGAGATCACAAGGTATCCGAAGCTCTCGGCCGAAGAGCATCTGTGATGGGGAATATCCGGTGGTCTCGTGGACAGCACTGCGGTAGGCCAGCAGAAACAGAGGAAGTTTCTTGTCCCAATCCTGTTGATTTTTGGAGACCATAAGCGAGAGATTATTAAGGATTGTCCTGTTGAATCTCTCCACCATGCCGTCCGATTGTGGGTGTAGTGGTGTCGTTCGAGTTTTCTCAATTTTGAGGATTTTACATAGGCCCTTAAACACAGCAGAGATGAAGTTTCTCCCCTGATCGGAGTGGATCTGCAAAGGTGTCCCATATCTCGAGATCCAATGCTGGACTAGAGTCTCTGCTACAGTGGTAGCTTCTTGATCCGGAATGGAATATGCTTCGGGCCATTTGGTGAAATAGTCAATGGAAACGAGGATGTATTTGTTCCCATCAGTAGTTTTTGGTAGAGGACCAAGAATGTCGATCCCGATTCGTTCGAAAGGAGCTCCTACGTTGTAAAGATGTAGCTTCCCGCGGCTTCTTCTCTTCGGTCCTTTACGGGCAGCACAGGCGTCACAAGAATGACACCACTTCTCCACGTCATCCTTCGCCTTGCTCCAGAAGAAGCGCTCTCGAACCTTGTGGAGGGTTTTCAGGATACCAAAGTATCCTCCAGTCGGACTACTGTGCAATTCCTTTAGAACGTCTGGAATTCTTGATCTGGGAAGGAGTAACTGACATTTAAATGCTTTACCATCGTCAGATTCCCATTTCCGATACAGGACGCCATTTCGCAACTGGAGAGATTTCCATAGAGCCCAGTATCTTTTCGTTGCAGGACTGTAGATAGAAATGTCTTGCCAGCTAGGTCGCCGACTGTCTTTTTCCATTAACTCTATGATAGGCTTTAGGTCTGGGTCTTCAAGCTGATCATTTCTAACTTGGTCGTCACTCCATGGATCAGGATCTGAAGATGATGAAGTAGCAGTAACTTGACAGGCAGTAGGGATTGTCGTCCCGTACTGTTTCTCAATTCGGGAGCAATAATGGCAGTTCTCGGAACAAGGTCTTCTTGATAATGCGTCAGCATTACCGTGTGACAAACCTTTTCGGTGCTTAATCTCGATGTCATATTCCTGGAGCCGCTGTATCCACCTGGCTACCTGGCCTTCTGGATTCTTGAAATTCAAAAGCCAAGTTAAAGAGGCATGATCAGTCCGGAGCAGGAATTTACGGCCGTAGAGGTAATGATGGAAATGTTCTACAGCTTTAACTATGGTGAGCAATTCCTTTCTCGTGACACAATAATTTCGCTCCGACTTGGATAAGCATTTGCTCCAGTAAGCGATGACATGTTCGTTACAGTCTATTTCTTGAGATAAAACAGCTCCAACGCTCTCGTGGCTCGCATCAGTGTCAAGTATGAAGGATTTTTCAGTCTGAGGATAAGAGAGAATAGGCGTTGATGTTAAAGCCTCCTTCAGCTGTAGAAATGCATCCTCGCATTCTTTGGACCATTCAAATTTTTGTTTGCTCTCCGTCAGCTTATGCAAAGGTCGTGCAATGTTGGAAAAACCCTTCACAAACTTCCTGTAGTACGTGCAGAGCCCCAGGAAACTTCGCAGCTGATGGACATTTTCGGGGCGGCTCCAATTCTTGACTGCAGATACCTTATCTGGATCTGTTCGTACACCTTCGGAAGAGATAATGTGACCAAGGTAGTTCACCTCACGGCGGAACAAATTACATTTGGACGGGCATAACTTCAGGTTGGCTTCCTTAAGCTTTTGTACCACCTTCCTAAGATTAGCCAAATGTTCCTCAAAACTGCGTCCTATGATGATGATGTCGTCCAAGTAGACAAGACAGGATTCATAAGACAGTCCTCGTAACACTGATTCCATAAGACGCTCGAACGTGGCTGGTGCATTGCAGAGGCCGAAGGGCATCACTTTAAACTGCCACAAGCCTTGTCCGGTTGTAAACGCCGTCTTCTCTCGGTCGTCGGGGTGTATCTCCACCTGCCAGTAGCCGCTCTTTAAATCCAGGGTCGAAAACCACTTGTGTCCGGAAAGGGTGTCCAGAGTGTCATCGATCCGTGGAAGAGGGTAACTGTCCTTCTTGGTGATGTCATTCAGGCGTCGGTAGTCAACACAAAATCTGGTGGAGCCGTCTTTCTTTCGGACCAAGACGATAGGGGGGACCCAAGGACTGGATGAGGGTTCGATGACGTCATTCTCCTGCATCTCTTTCAAGAGGATCTCAACCTCTTCCTTCTTGGCGAACGGTAGTCGTCTTAGATGCTGCTTGATAGGGGGATGATCTCCAGTGTCGATCCTATGCTGCGTTAAACTCGTGCGACCAACGTCTTCGGATGTAGATGAAAACACCTGCTTGAAGTTGTCCACCAATTTTTCCGCAGCGTATCTTTGATCCTTCGATAATGGTGCACTCCCAATTAATTTCGAAGTCAAGGACTCGGAAGACACAGTCTCGGAGGAATCAATTCTTCTGATGATGCAGTTTACGGGAGTACAAGTGGCCAACACTTCTCCTTTCTTAATATTCCTCGGTCTTTCACTCACATTGGCGACTCTCACAGGAACTGCATTCCGTGAAAGGTCCACAATCGTAGATGCCACCAGTACTCCTTTTGGGCTATTATTCTGGTTAGGATATTCAATGAGGCCGAATTTAAAGCTGTTGTTTTCCTTGAGGGAGCCAGGTATTAGTACTTCTGATCTAGAGGGAATCAATAAATCTGTTTGGGCTATTATTTGATGAGCGGATTTTAAGTTATTTTCGGTGTTGAAAATTGCTATGTCTTCCCTCATCGAGTGCAGCTCATTATTTTTAAAGTCAATAGAAAAATCAAATTTTCTCAAAAAGTCCAGTCCGAGAATGAAGGGATCTGTAATGTCAGCGACGAATGCCGTGTGATGGTAAGTGGCGCTTCCGAACATTATTTCTAAGTTCACTTTCCCTTCAATCTCGATTGTGTCACCTGTCACAGTTTGGAGAGTAACGCAGGGCGGCGTCCATAAGATCTTGAGTCCAAATCGATGAGCCACATCAGTCCTAATAATGGTAACGTTGGCTCCTGTGTCCACAATCGTTTCGCAGGGAAACCCATTCACATAAGCGTAAATGAAGAGTCCGTTGCAGCCGCCACTTCTTGGGGAAATCTGCAAAACTTTAGGAGACTTTCTCTTTTCTTGGCGAGCTTCGCAATTCTTTCGTACGTGGCCCTCACCGCCACATTTCCAGCACTTCAGTGTTTGTCTACCTTGGTCTTTGCGAGCCGCAATCTTCTTCAGGGTCCCCGACATCTCTTTCATTTGTCGCTCAATTTCCGAGAGACGAGTTGAGTTCGAATCCTGGGCACTCACTTCCAAGACCCTGATTGAATGGCGATCCTTGCGGGATGTTTTCTGTGCAGCCTCGAACTTCATTGCGTAGACCAGACCGGATTTAAGATCCTTAATGTCCGCCATCCGGAGAGCCGTCTGAACTTCCGGATTTCGCACTCCATCTATGAAGTAGTTCAGGGCCAGGCTATCGCGAACATCTGAAGGACAGTTCGAGAAGGCGAGATGGGAAAGCCTCTCAACGTCTGTTGCAAAAACTTGCAAAGTCTCTCCATCCCTCTGGAGTCGGGATTTCAGCTGGAGTTGGCTGAATTCTTTTTGGCATACTTCGCCAAAGCGAAGCTCCAAGGCCGATGATAAGGCTTCGAAGTCACAGAGCTTGTCCTCTGGGAAGGTCTGTAGTATTTCAGCTGCATCCCCTCTCAGCGAGGCTGCAAGGTGACAGGCTTTCGTGGAAGAGTCCCAGGAGTTGGCTTCTGCAACGATGAGGAACTGCTTCTTGTAAACATTCCACGAGGTCTTCCCATCAAACGTGGCCAGTTTAATGGATGGACGAGAAATTCCAGTTGTAGCTACACAGTCACTTGAATTGTTGGAGGATGCTGATAACTTCGATTCAAGTTCTTTAATTTTCTTGTCCACATGGTTTTCTACTGTGGTGATTCGATCTTCTAGGGCCTCCACTTTATTTTCCATGTTGGTAAATTTAGTTTCCACCAAACATTTCATTGACGGTTGATCGCTCTTTATTTCTTCTTGATTAGTAGCCAGATCATTTTTTAATTGTTCTTGATTCGCAGCCGTGTCATTTTTTAATTGTTCTTGATTCGCAGTCATGTCACTTTTAACAGCGTTGATCGCATCAAGGAGTTTTTGCAGTTGTTCCTCCATTGCTCGAGTAATCACCATAAAATTCCGAAGTCAAAAAGTCCTTAGGAAGAAAAGTCCGAATTCACAGGTAATTCCAAGAAAGTCCTTGAAGATGCCCCACGTTGGGCGCCAAAATTGTAACGAGTCCGTAGCACCTTCAACTTTCTTCAAATGAGCATTCCAGTCTTGAGGAAGTAACTAAAAATTTATTTACAAGTATGTGCACTATTTACAATAAGAGCAGGAAACAATTGCTAAACATCCAGCAATTAGGTAGCAAACAGTACACTGTACTCTCAACAGTAACTCAACACCACGTATCTAACGTGAACAGTAATTAAGCAATTACAAAAGCAAAACAAACATCCGCTCAAAGCGAATAAAAACGAGTCACCAGATCAAATCTGAAAAACAACTGACTGACTTGTGTTCAAGGCCAGCTATTTATACACGGAAAGAAATGTCCACAATATTCGAGAAAAACCTGGAATATTTTGTTTCATTCATAACTTGAACAATCCATTCACAAATTCTAGCGATAAGAAAAAAACCACGCGAAAATGTCTTCACGCTTATTAAGTTAGGGCAAGTGTAAAAACTGCAAAGTGTTTCAGGGCCGGTATACAGATGATAAAAGTGATATCTTCAGATACATTTGCAACATGTCGCCAGATAAAACCAAAACTAATGAAAATAAAGCAAGGCAGGAAAAACCACAACTATTTACAAGATTTGTAACAGTATTTTCACTGCATAAGATTTTCATTGATGGCATAATCTGCCTGTTAAAAAGGTAAAGTCGCGTACTGCTTATACGAAACAATCCAGTGATGTAAAGATATAAATAATCCTTTTAAATATTAAAACAAAACCTTTTTTTTCTCTGCCCGAAATTATTTTCAGGAGACGTCGACACTTGTCACAGGAAGACAGAAATATCACATTGCGTGTGAGCCTTTAATAACAACCAAATGCCAGACACGTTAGATCGATACGAGATGGGAAAAATAACAGAACGATGAGCCTCTTGCTCTCAATAGCGAAGCAATATGTGCATCAACAACACATTATTTGCGCAAATAGAATAGCGTGGATACGTTCCATGTGGATTGGGGTTATTTGATCTGAAGACTGGACTTGATATTAAAGATGATGATGGTTCTGCCCTAACCAAACGGTTCGGGTTCATAAAATTGTTTAGATTTTGTGAGCACAATCGATTGATTTGCTGAATCATTCGATATGTATCATATAATCATATAACGGTTTTGAGGTAAAAGTGAAAACAAAGAATTTTTTTTTCTTGTAATGGACTATTCAATCATTTGCAGTCGGTGCCCTTTTTACTCAATTTTTACTTTCTATTGACATTTAGCAAATTTGAGAGCAATTTTCGTTTTTATTCAATTTTCATGACTCAAAAACTTACACTTGAAGAAGTTAATTTTCCGGAAGGATTAGTAAAAATTTTCCTTTCAAATAACGCACCGAAATGTGTAACAAAATAATGATGTACCCTTGGAGAGTACAAGGGACTTTACTTATGTTTGGGTCAGAGAGAAAAAAATGGATTACACTCCAATAACAATCATTATTGTAATGTTACCTGTCTTCCCTCATCCCTATTTTAGCAAATAGAGTACTAGTTAAAACACAACTTGACTAAGAGAATTAGATCAGCTTAGCAGAAAATCATTAACATAATTAAATCCCTAATTAAATCACATTTTACCAGCAGAACTTATCAGGTCAGAGTTGGGGAAATTCCTCTCCACTAAAAGGACTATCGCTCATGTGTACCAGAGCAGCTCCTTTTTGTCTACATTGCTATAACCTTTTATCAACCTTCATTTATAAGGAGCCTTTTATCAACCATTAAAAAAAATCACTTCGATTTACATGCTCTCTGGTGATATTTTACTGTGAATGTCGCTTACTCCAATTACTTTAAAGTCTAACTCCAGTAGCATCAACTCATCGGATTTTGCTCGGCCGATCATCAAACTCCTCGTAAACTGATCCCGTAACGCACGATAACATCGTTCCGATCAGTGTCCGAGCATGGATTTCGATGAGCTACTTTTCATCGGAAAGCGATAATCAACTTTCCCGACGAAAACAAGCCATCCAAAATTGATCCTAAATTCATCGGCACGGGACTGCACTGCTCGTAAATTGCTCCAAATCTCATCGTATTTCGAGCAAAACTCATCGGAATTTGATGCTCGGATTCTGTTTGGCCGATGAGACATATTGGAACAATTCCCGATGAGAACTCATCGAATCCGATCACCGGCCGATGAGAATTTCATCGGGTTTCGATGAATGACCGATCATCGGCCGACGGCAGATGAGATTATGCTGCTAGGGAACTAACTTCCAAGAACATTCGAATGCGCTGCAAAAACATTTAACCTTATAGCGTTTGCTGTGAACACACTAAAAACTGAATTAATTTATTTTAATATAGGCAATTGCACTAAAAATGTTCCCGCACCGATGAAATTATACGGTGATTCCGTTCTTTGCTTAGAATTTAAGTACCTGGGCGTAGTCTTCGAATATCGTTTAGCTCAAAACCCTCATACTGCTAATATCAAAGCTACTAGAGAAAGAAGTTATATTAATGAGCCTAGTTCAAAGCTTTTCCTCCCCTTTTTCAATAGAACTGAAACGCAACTTATATCATTTGAATTGTATTATCTCGTTGATGTGCACATTTGTTTTTCTTTTTCAAACTTCTTTGTTTTTTATTATTTCAAATTTGAGCGAAATTTTTACGTAACTTTCTATTCGCGCTTTTAATTTTGCTCCCGAAACAAGTTTTACTTTTGACATTTACATGACTATTTAACTTATAAGATGTGGACATATTTCTTGTTGCTCTCCCTCCATCAATTGATAACTACGAATTCTTACACTCTGTATCTGTACCAAAATCAAGAGGGAGAAAAAATACATTTTTCTTGACTGGACTGGAATCATAACATTCGAACTTCACTACTAAGCACGGACTGTTTATGGAGTTGTCAACTCTTTCCCCGCCTAGGGCGATGGAACAAAAAGGTAAATTTTAAAGATAAACTTTTAAAAATAGATCAAGATGTATTCTCCTGTGATAATAAAATAGAAACCAGGCAAAGCACAGTAAAAGTTCTTTCTTTGCAATTTTTCCAAAGCACCAAAATTGTATCCCAGATTCCTTGGAATTTCACCATAAATCACTACCATGCTTCCCATCTTAAATAATTTTAATTTTACGAACAAATACCAAGCAGCTCATTAAGGAATTCAGAAACTACATGGAGATATAAAGAATTAGAGATTTTAATCTTCATTTAATTGGGGTATCACGTGAGAATGCTCCCAACGTTGCTTCTTTCTTTTTGGAAAGCGGAGTTTGTAAACGCAGCTTGGAGTGTGTTACTATATACAAAGGCGAACATGTTTGCCATTTTGGATCGCAGCGCGTGTTTGCGTGGTTGCAGTCTCTTAAATGGAAGCTTAACCTTAAATCTCAAGGAATTTTCGTCGTATTTGACCGAATGGCGCAGTGAAAACGCCAATATAAAACGTTTCGTCAAATTGACGAAAATTTCATGATATTTGAGTTTGAGTTTCTGACGCAGCGAATCTGAAATTTTTTTTTTCTGGCATAATATTGCCTGTGGAAGACGTATCAGGGCGATCAATTATTAGCGGAAAAGAATCGTTAATTAAATTAAAGGCGTGCTTTTCATGTTGTTCTTCTTGCAGATTATATGAACGATGTAGAATTCGCACTTTTCAGCGTTTGACTAGTTTGAAACTGAATAACTCGTAATTTTTTAAGCTAAAAATGCTCAGATGACCTAAATTTGAACCCCCCCCCCCCTTTTTTCTCGAAATATATAAATAAAAACGATTCAATGGCTCAATAGAGCGGATTATATGTTTTCTCTGCCATTTACACTTGCAGCATTTTGTCAATATCCTGAGAATTTGCCCTCGAAATTTAGTTTTTCAACAACGATAAATCCGATCCGAAATTTCGCCTCTGAGGCCCTACTCTGAAACTTCCTGGAACTTCCAGTGACGTCTATTACTCCCTCACGACAAGCAAGAATAGCCGAAAAAGTAGTCGCTTGTCAAATTTTGTACTACTCTGAAAGCCCTAATGTGCCCAAGCGAGAATTTTCTCTCCTTCTACCGCGTATCGAGAAGGAAAAACGATTGACCAATCAAATGACAGTATTTTTAGTATATTTCACTCGCGTTACATCAACATTCGCGCGTGCATTTTGCTTTAACTTTTTGGTTCAGCTTAGCTTCCGAAATAGATGGCAAAAAGATTCGAGAGCCAAATATTAAAAGCATTCGGGCAGATTAAGGTGAGGTGTTTCAGGAATTTAAAAATATTAGAATTTTAAATCGCAATTAGTACATCTTTTCAACACAGACGAGCATACAAGCGTAAGCGAAGTAAAGTGTCGAAATACATTATACGAATTCATTTCAATGTATCAAATGCTTCGACTAAACATGAAAAAAATTATACTTTTTAAAAATAATACTAATATTTAAAAATATTTGTTAAATTAAATCATTTAACTTCATGACTTTGTTTTCAGCGATATTTTGACTTTATCGCAATAATAGTTTTAAATTCAGGCTTTAAGTAAAAGTCCCCTTTTTGCGTTACTCATTTTTGTTTTCGCAATAATAGTTGTATTTTCAGTCCTTAAATGATAAGTAAAGAAAAATCACATGTCTGGGCAGGGCAAAAAAAGGCCTTAAATCCATCTAAAGTTTTTAAAATGGAGAAATTTCATATCGCACTATGACAAGATAAAAAATAAATTTAAAAATACTCTTTCGAAAACTTGAAATCCAAAATATTTTACTACTTCATTATATTGTTTTTATTTGAGGGGGGGGGGCAGCACATAAAGCTCGAGCTCAATGTCCTACAAAGTCGTATCCTGTGTCTAGGTATCACTTTTTCAATACGTGTATTTAAAACATTTATTGTTTGAGAGGGGTAAAAATTACTGCATGTGTTGCGCTTTTTGCAATGATTTTGATAGACTCAATTTCGCTTTTCACGATATTTCGGGCTTTTCGCAATAAGAGATATATATTCACTCTCTAAATATTAAGTACAAGTCCCTATTTTTGGGGCAATGCATAAGAGAAAAAAATGGGGATCCTAAACCACATGTCTGCGAATCTTTTTTCCAAAATGCATTTAAAACACTTTATGTTTGAGAATTGAAAAAACAAATTCATGTTTTATGCTTTTGCTATCATTTTAAGACTTCAAAAACGATAATTTAATTATTCTGTGAGGAAAAATTAAACTTAAATACGATACGATAAAAACGAAATGCCCCCCCCCCCCCTGATAGAAAATAGAACTTGAGTAAAGAGCTCATTTTATTAAAGGAACTGTATCCCTCTCCCTTGGGCTAGATCGACACCCCGATTAAGTAAATATATAAATTCAAGTTTTGGGCATACCTTAAAGAAATTTCAATTTGCAAAATTTTGGACAATTAATCAGTAAAATAAGATGATTATAGATAATCGGCAAAGTTTCAGAGTTCCAATTACTGCCAATAAATGGATGCTTCTCCCAAATTTAAACTCAAAATAAAGAAAAAAATCTTGACTCTCAATGTAAAAACATACTAAACCACATTTTTAGAACTTATAAACATTATGGCACACTCCGCGTTGAGAAAAAATGGAATAAACAAACAGCTTCTCACTGCCGAGGAAGGCATCTCACGTCTTCTTACCCTGTCGTAAACTTCTCGGTGCGATTCTAGATACCTTAAATTAGAAGTGGCTTTGAGATTAGCGATTATTCCCGTCTCACGAGATGTGACGTCACGGGGCACAAAAAACCCGTATTCTCGGTATCGACTATATTGACGATACAATGAGAGTAGGGCCCCAGGTCAGCTTATTTATTTAAAGAGGATTTACTCAATTACCATACAAAATAGCAGAGTGGTATTGCCTTACTTTGCTGTGGTCAAATCCAATCGCTGATACAGCTTCTGGTTTTGGAGGAGGTCTTTTCATTGGAAATGGGGAGTCAAAGTGGAATCAGAATAAGAATACTCAAAATGTAGCATTAGGCTATATTTAATTGCTTAACCCATTACTGCCCGACATTTTTTTTCCAAAGATATTTTGTATACTGGTTAGAAACAGTGTTTGTTGGACAGGAAAAATAATGAAAATATTATGCAAAAAAAATTTTTTTTTAAGGAAAGAAAAATCGTCCCTTAAAAGTTACGATAGACCCCCAGAGGGTATATACTTTTTTTACCAAAATTTTTTTCTGCCTACCATATAACATTTAAATGTACATTTTATAAGAAGAAATAAAATCGGCAATTAACATAAACTGGGAAGTTGGGAACAACTTTGAAAACTTAGCTTTTTTTTTTTCTTGAGATTGTGAACGATGTGAGTTTTGATAAAGATCATATTAAAACTGCTACAAAACACACTTTACAATGTTTACGTGTTGCAATCTGTTAATAACGAATTAAAACAATACCAAGGTACTAATTGAACACTATTATTTGGTTGAAATGTTCATTTTGGGGAAATTCAGACCCTTTTTTGGACCGTCCCTAAAAAGGGACGCTAGGCAAGGCATTAATGGGTTAAGGTTAGTCATTGCGCCTATTTGCACTAGCCATTAAAAGACTTGGGCCATTATAGATCCTAAAAGAATAAGCATCTGATAATAGTAATGAAACATCTGAAAAATCGAGTAGTGAACACATTTTTTTTTCTTGCATTTAACTACGTGGAGTATATGAAAAAAGAAGCGAATAAAG
>JAXGGA010024943.1:0-11302 GCA_038373865.1 Uloborus plumipes | reverse complement strand
TAAAAACAATTTAAAAGAACTATACTTACAGGTTAGTTGTAGTTTGGCACAAACTTGGCGGGAAAACTCGATATCATAACTTTTTAAGGCTGAGTATTTAAGGTTTTCTTGGCGGGGGATTTTTTTACAACACTGTTGTTTTTGGGGAGATATCACATGTTTTTTGCATTAATATTATTTCTTTGCCTGTTTTTTTTTTTTTCTCTCTTCAAAATTTACTTTGCATGTTTTTTTTCCCTTCAACATTTTTCTTGGCGGTCCGACATCTGTGGTTTTCTTGGCGGCATGCATTTGGTGCAAAAGTTCAAGGATCTTCTTCAGTCTAGGATAAATTTGAAATCAATCACAATGTACCACCCGAACCGACGTAAAACAAAGCTAGTTGCTAACAATACTACGATTAAATTAAAAGTTTAAAAAAAAAAACCCAACCCTTACTGCCGATCTCATATTAAAATGAACTAAATTGAAGATCCCTTTTAAAAGCCTTATGCAATAAAATCAATTACAAATATTTTATTTGTTAACAAATAGAAACTGGCAACAGATGAAATTATAAATCATTGAGTTTTCTTTCCTCGTGGCCCAACAATGAAAACATAAATGCTCAGATGTTGAACAGAGCTAGTAGATAGAAATCGGACCAATTTTAAGCATTAATAACTCCGGGGTGCGATGACCCCGGGGGGTAAATTTTGAGAAAATGTCCTCAATGTCTCATCGAGAATATTCATACCAAAAATCAACACTAAAGACCCCCGGGGAGAAAAGATACGGAAAATAAAAACGAGGGGGAGGGGTGGGGGGTCGAAAAACCCCCTATGCCGAGCTTTGGGACAAAATAAATGTGGGTGCAAAAGCAGAGCTCAATCCGAGTTACCGTTTAGTCTGGACCCCTGTCAAACAATTTTTAAAAAGTGCGAAAAATAGCGATTTTATAACATATATCACCCCTCCCCCTGAGGGTCCTGGATGTTTTGCTTTAGTATGTGCCGTCAGGGGCCGCTGGAGATTGAGTATACCAAAAATGAACTCTAAGGATCTTTATGGGGCTGAGATACAGAGGGGTGAAAACCCCGGTTTGGTTACTCGCGTAAACAGTCCTAGTCGCTCTTTTACATTTTTATTGGCGACGGAAATTTCTTGGCGGCTTGTATTTGGTTTTCTTGGCGGGGCGGGACGCTCCCGCGTCCCGTGATCTAATAATTGAATTAAAAAGAAGAGAAAGCTATTTTGATTCTGGGAATTGAGCTTTTAACCACAAAGAAAAAAAAAACTAATTCGAAATTTAAAAAAAAAAAACACTCTGAGGTACAAATCCCCGAGGTTAGCAGTAATGTTGTACCGAATTTCAAGGCTCTAAGCGCTACCAGGTCCTCCGGAAGGAGGCTCTCTACAGACGTCCTTTCACTATTTCATTGACATTACTTTTCTTTAATATATTGAGAAAATAAAATAATACAATACTTTCAAGTAACTTTGTTAATCGTTTAGTTAATTGTCAAGTTCTTAATTGCTGCTTTAAACTACGATAAGATTAACGTTGAACAAGGGGCCATCCATTCCAGCCCCATAGCAAATATGAAAGGATAATACTCGTATATTTATTTGTTTACTTTGAGTTTTGAAATGAACTGCAGTTTTAAAGTTTGGAAAACTGAAATCCTACAAACAGAATTGTGCAAACAGGATCCCTGCAAGCTTTAAATTTGTTGCTCGCTCGTGGAAAACTTTCTTCGTGGAAAATATTTCGCACGGGAGTCACGTTCTCGGTGCTGCAGACTTCCCCTTCAATCAAAGTGAGGGGAATATTCTTCAGTCTCTTCGAATGATTGATGCACCTCCGCAGTAAAACGAACCTGGAGTAAAAACTATTTGCTCCTGGAAGTTCCCTAATGCATTTAGGTAAATTGCTTTTAGGGGCAAAATCGAATCAACTTTATTGAACTTTGTAGAGAAAAATGACTCCGGTATTTCTATCTGGGAATCCTTTTTGGCTTACTTAATATCAACTCTGGCAGTTATTGTTTCAACAATGAAACTGCGGTTTCCAATTTCCTTTCGATTTTTCTGTTATGGAGCAGATGTAAATTTAGGACGAACGTTAGCTTTGAAATTAGTAAATAACTTGAAATATAGACATTAAAGTTGCATAATGTGCATGTGTGCCTTATCTTTACAAAATTAATAGCAATGCGTAACGTGCAGTGTAAGAATTGAATGTTGTTTCTACAGTATAATACAGCTATTTTCATAGTATTAAACTGAAAAAAATTGCTAATTTTACAGTAATAAACTGTAAAATGACTACTTTTATAGTAATAAGCAGTAAAATTGCTAATTTTAGTTTTTTACTCTGCATTTCACAGTTTTAAACTGGAACCTCTGATGCTATCATTATACTGTTATTTTTACAGCAAAATTTTACGGCAATAAACTGTAAAATTGCTAACTTTACAGTAAGAAACTGTAAAATTACTAGTTTTACAGTTTATTAGTGTGCATTTTACAGTTTTAAATTGGAACCTCAGCTTCCAGTATTCTACTGTAAAAACAACAGCTCATTTTTTGCAGTGTAGAGACGAAAGTAGCAATAGATATTTTTTGGGCTACAAAGAATACCTTCTTCAATGTGCAGAAATTTTAAACAAGACTCATTTCCGTTTTCTCCAGTTTTATTCTACGCAGTGGAAGATTTACCTGCTTGATAACAAATAGTAGAAAAACCTGTGTCAAATTTTCATTAAAACACGACTTGATTTTTTTTTTTCTTTTTTTACTATTCTAACAGCAGTCTGATTCTTCCGTTTACCAAAACATATACACTAGGGTGGAGCGAAAAAAATGAATTTTTGATTTTCGTAAACGGGTACCTTTCATTTACTGTGAATGAGGCTAAGTAACAATTCTGTAAAATATTTCACTTTTAAGACGTCATCTTTAGTCTGCGCATTTGGCCTAAAGTTTTGAAATTTTTGATTTTTTTTAGATTTTTCAAATTTTTTAAAACATATTGCAAACGATAAAACTAGTGACGAGTGGTTATTAAATAGAAGAAAAAGGTTTGAAATATACAAGGAATTTTTTAAAACCATTTTAGATTATGATTTCAGTTTGTGCATTACGCTCAAAGTTCATCAAATTTCCCAAAATTTCTGATATTTTCAACATTTTTTAACTCAGTATTTCCTCTCAATATTCACTCTAAGTATCTTCAAACCTGTTTTTATTCATTTTTTTATTACTTTGAACTATGCAACCCTTCGCTAGCTCATGTGGAACTACCCAGGACTCACCACGAGGAGGTGACCGCACTTCGAGTCCTACACGTGAGCCTTTCAATACGAGCACCTATGAACATTTCTTAAATACGTCTTTAACAGTTAAATTGTTCCTTTGTGCCGTAAATTGATCAAATATTTCTGTCAGTTATCCTCGTTTTTACGAAACTTTTTCTTTTCTTGTGATTACATACCAATTTTAAGAGCTTGTGACCATTTGACTGCTCTTTCAACTGATTGAGTCTTGAATGGGAGTTTAAAAATAGCGCATTCAGAAATCATATTTAAATTCTCAGCTTCCAGTAATCTTTGTAAATAGTGTGTTGTTAAATTACGTATAAAAGACGGCTTTGTAATTTTCACATCATGACAAGAAATCATACTGATGTATTCTGATTTTTTACTTCCTTTTACGTAGTAAAGCAAGTATTGTGATCACGAAAAAAATTTCACTCAAATTTCGGTCTAAATTTTGACTTTGCTCACCCCCGAATGAATGTCGCGTAGTTTTTTCGACCTATCAGCACGTGCATATGTACCTAACAACATACAAACAGCCGAAAAATCAATTTCGACCACCCCCGAGTAAATTACGACGAGTTTTCTCGTGACGTCTGTGTATACGTATGTGCGGATGTATGTCGCATAACTCAAAAACTATATGCCGTAGAAACTTCTAGCTTGGTATGTAGGCTCTGAGGGGGGTCTAGTTGTGCACCTCCCCTTGTGATTGCATTCGAATGTTCCCAAGGGGGTCTTTTACACCTTTTTTGGGGAAAATCAATGTTAATTTCAATACAGACTCAAGTGATATGAATTGGCCGACCACTTGGCGACATGTCGCCAAGCTTTTGGTCGCCAAGTGTTTGACGCCAACTTGGCAACATATCGCCAAGTTGGCGACAATTTTGGCGAAAATTATTTTTTGAATTTGGGTTCATCTTGGCGCTATTGGCGATATTCTGCGAAACATTCACTGAATGATATTAAAATCAGCAATATTTAGAAAATTAACCATTGTAAAATACTTTTTGCATTGTTTTGGGGCAGATTAGGGGAGTAAATATTTGAATTGTTACCTTGCTCACTCCAAGCACTTTTTTTAACACTTAAGGCAACTACTAAGAAATTTACACGTAAAAGGAAGTAGCGTGGGGTCCATACCAGATTTTTATTTATGTATGTAATGTATGAAAATATATTTTTATCTATTTTTGGGATCTGAAGCGTTTTCACTTGTTTGCTTGTTTGTTTTCTAGATTGATCGTTGATAATATGATTCAAAACAAGTTTATTTATTGCTTTCTCTTATGAAATAACTAGATTATTACCCGGCGTTGCCCGCGTGCTTATTAATACAACATAGCTCCAAAAAATATTTGAATGAATTCTATCCACATGGGATATGAAATCTTCTTTAATATTAAAATGAAATAGGCAGCCTTTAATTGATAATTCATTGTTAATCGTAATCTTTGTTGGAAAGTACACATCATATTTAAATGGGTTAAATTTTATCAATCTGCATGCTTAATGGCTTATCTCCATTACTCTATATATTCAAAATTGAAAGAAAATGGCCATTTTGAGACAAAAAATTTGAATTTTGAGCTTTTTGGATTTGTTCTTAAATTTCAAAACTCCACCAATGTGAATTCTAGTGCATCAAGGAAACTCTGTGCCAAGTTTGATGAAAATCCGAGGAAAACTGGATTTGTATAAAGAACAAACATACATACATCCATTTTTACATATGTTGATATCGATAGCAGCATATTTCTAGGGTGCAAAGTATTCATTGTTTTGAATGGATGAGAAAACAATTTTCTGCTTTTTCCCGGAGAGATAAGTGTAACTCTTTATAATCTCACACAAATTCATAGCTAAATTAGTAACGTCTGCACTTCATCCTAAAAAAGCAAGGCCACTTTTACCGCGAAAGTTACAAATTTTTTTTAAAATTATAGTCTAAAGATTATGTTTGCTGTAGTCAACCATCTGGCTTTGCAAAACTTTCTTGGACTTCTGTTTCATATTTTTTGGATATTTCCCCGGTCAAAACTATCTTGCTCATCTCATGAAGCTACTGTTGCTCAGTACTTAAATCCTTTTTATTGTCACCATCAATCTGATCAATGACAAACTTTATAGGTTCATATAGAACTGATTTGAAAGTATAACATGTTGTTTAGCTTCGTCTAACAGGCCAAAAAATCACTTTGGTCCACTGGTAGGTCTGTCTAGCTTTTGTAAAAAAATGTCGCAAATTAAGTTCATTCAAATGTAATTGGCAAATATCCCACTGCAGAGGTCTACCAAATTTTACTTTCAGTTTCCGTATTGCACCATCGTATTTTCCTGTCTTTGTAGTGCATCCTTCAAAACCAATGCAAACAATTTCCTACGCAAAGAAGCACTTTTTTGTTCTTCACGTGTCCAAGAAATGTAAATGTATGCACTCATTGGTTGGAACGTTACCATCCGAAACCGTTACCATCGAGTTTCGATGGTAACGGTTGGAAGCAAGGGGAGCGCGGGTGGCATCCAAAGTGCTGCCACATCTTCGTGGTGAGTCCTGGGTAATTTCAATGAGCAAGCAAAGAGTTGAGTAGTTCAAAGAAACAACAAAATTATTAAGAAAATGTTTTGAAGGCCCTTTAAGTAAATATTGAGAGGAAATATTAAATTATAACATTTTTGCTCAATATTGAAAATATCGGAAATTTCGGAAAATTTGATGAACTTTGGGCCCAATGCGCAGACTGAAATTATAATTTAAAATGGTTTTAAAAAATTGCTTGTGTATTTCAATTCTTTTTCTTCCATTGAATAAAGCACCCGTCACTAGTTTTATCATTTGCAATATTTTTTTTTTAATTTTGAAAAATCTAAAAAAAAATTCAAAACTTAAGACCAAATGCGCAGACTAAAGATGACGTCGCAAAAGTGAAATATTTTACAGAATTGTTACTTAGCCGCATTCACAGTAAATGAAAGGTACCCGTTTACGAAAATCAAAAATTCATTTTTTTCGCGCCACCCTAATATACACTGATGAATGCAACGACTTTACAGCAATAATTGTTCACACATTTTTTGGGGTAGTAACCTTTTTTTTGTGTGTGTCTGAAAATGAAGAAAAGAATAGAGAGAGAGAGAAAATTATGTATGTAGTGCTATGATGAGGAAAACTATTTTTCAAAGAGAATATGTCGCTGTTATCTATATACTATGAGACTAATTATAAAGACTAAGAGAAGGTCCAGGTCAATCATGCAGGAAATAAGTAGGAACAATTTCATTTCCTTAAAACTGGTAGAGTAGAAAAGCAGTCGTTTTCAATTTTACAATATTTGAAGCTTTAGTGATATGAATTCATTTTTAAAACAAGTTTCTAAACGCTGCATTAATTTTTATGTAACTATCGTCTGCAAGGATTATTTTATTACTTTAAAATTTATTTCACTTTGACATTACAGTAGATAATTTAAATGACAATACTTAGTTTTTATTCGGACCATTCCACAAAAAAAAACGGCTGCTTTTTTACCTCAATAAACTGCGATGAATTATTTTTAGCTGTTGTGCAGTAGTTATAGCAGACTAAACGCAAGTAAGAATCTAATGCTGCTACATCTGCTGAATAATCTGGAAATATAAAGGGTAAATACAACGCTAAAAAAGCACACATGCGTAGGGATACTGTAGACACGTGTTTCGGTGTTACAAGGAACGCCTTTTTCAATGCAAAAAAAAAATTGTGAACTTATGGCCAGACATCCGAAAAAAGCCGTGCATCCATAAGCTCACATTTTTTTTGCATTGAAAAAGACGTTCCTTGTAACGCCGAAACATGTGCCCGCAGTATCCCTATACATTTGTGCTCTTTTAACGTTATATTTATCCTTTATATTTATGCACAAAGGTATTTATATATTTAATCTGGAAATAATTTGTCACATTATATTTTTTCATAAATACAACTATCCCATTCTTCCTAAATCCCCCTAAACATGCTTCATATCTGCATATTTTGACAATTTGTAAATTTTCTCACTTGAATTAATATTAGGACTTGGAAACTTACAATCTCGAAGATTTCAAGTACAACTTCGTAAATATGACTTCTTTTCGGTTAACTGACAACGAGCAGCAATGGGTGCGGCAGGCTCTCAAGGAAATGGAAAAGTTTCAGCCGGTGGGGCAACACATACTCAACAGGACGAACATCATCAAGGTAAATATTTTCACTTTATTTGAAAAGAGGGCTTTCATTGGGCAGATTTGAAACCTCGGTCATTAAAAAATAAATCTACTACACTTCAAAAAATGAACTGTTATTTTTACTGTATATTACAGACACAGCCGAGGTTTTAATTTAAAACTGTAAAATGCACAGCAATAAATTAGTAAAACTAGCAATATTACAGTTTCTTACTGTAAGGTTAGAAATTTTACAGTTTATTGCCGTAAAAATTAGCTGTACTATACTGTAAATCAACAGTATAATACTGGCAGCAGAGGTTCCAGTTTTAAGCTGTAAAATGCACGGTAATAAACTGCTAAGACAGCAATTTTACATTTCAATGCTGTTAAATTATCAATTTTACAGTTTAGAACTGTAAAAGTGCAATTTTACAGTTATTACAGTAAAGTTAACAATTTCTACAGTTCAATGCTATTAAATTAGCTGTATTATACAGCAAAAACAACATTCATTTTTACAGTGTAACTACAGGATGCCGATCCCTCAAGGTTAATGGTGCACCGTACACCTGCTCAAATGCTACAGAGCACATCACCCCTTTGGAATTTTCATAGTGAACCTGCACGATGAACCCTTTTTCGCTCGTGGCAGCCCCCCGCTAACTATTAAAAATGTTGGTCTTTATAGTACATGTTAGGCCGGGATTCAAGTGAAACACGGACGATCGCAACTCACCATTGCAATCGCAAATTCCTAAATTTGGATTCAAGTAAAACGTTGCAATTGCTACGAGATGCTATTCTATCGTAATTCGACTTCCAGTAGCTATTGCAATGGTGTAACACTTGAATTCCCCCGCAAGTGCGGAATTCAAATGAAACACGGACGATCGCAACTCACCATTGCAATCGCAAATTCCTAAATTTGGATTCAAGTAAAACGTTGCAATCTCTACGAGATGCGATTCTATCGTAATTTGACTTCTAGTAGCGATTGCAATTTTGGGCTATTGCGATCGCCTCGAAGCGATTGCAATGGTGTTTCACTTGAATTCGGCCCTAAAACTGTTAAAATTTAAACCTCCCTTATGTTTAGCTTTTTAGTATAAAATAATAAGTATTTACTGTACGTATAACTTTAACTGTTTCAAAACGTTCAAATATGAATTAAATAATTCAGATCAAATGGAAAGCATTTTGTCAGATGCATATATGCTTTATTTTTTGAAGCAACACATGATGAAAACAGTGCCTAAGTTTTAAAAAAAATTAAGCAAACTTATCATTTAGGTCCCCTGTAAGATATAAGAAGTACATGCCAAATTGTAGAAACAACATAAACGTATTTATCCAACTGACCTACTATTAACACATGCTATAAAACACCAGCTCAATTTATTCCATCCAGAGACTGATATTTCGCTTCTTTTAAGACTCATCGATCTGGAATAGGAGGTGACGAAGCTGGAGCCAGATATCATCCGATAGAGGCTAAGAGTGTCAAAAACAACCTGGTAGCTTATGAAGCATTACTCGAAGAAGACCAATCAATGTTTATATTAATCTAAATATAGCCACACACACAACGCCTTTTTTATATTTACTTAATTACTCTCGGGCAGGAGCGCCCAGATGGGAGGTCACGAGAGGTCATTGTGACCTCCCAAGAATTTCCCTATTTGGCAAATTTTAATGACGATTGGGCAACTTGAAGATAATTTTAAAAACATTGAGATTGTTATTGTTTTTAATTTTTAAAATTGTGGTTTTTTTTTAATGTTATGCATGTACGACATGTGTGCATGTGCATTCTTTATCATTCTGTAAAATTAGAATTTCATTCGGCATATTGATAATTTTCCCCCTTCCAAAAATTTTAGTTCAGGACGCCCCTGCTCTCGGACAAGTGATTAAAAAAAGCAAATTGTGTGGATAATCTTTTACCTTATTTCAGGTTGAGCCAGCTCTGATGTTTGATTCAGTGTACGCTCTAGCACGAGGTCTTCACGCCTTACAGCAAGGAACTGACTTACGTCCAGCGAATGTATCATGTGAGGAGGAATTGCCATGGACTGATGGATCCAGCTTGTTCAACTACATCAATTCGGTAGTCTCTTTTTTTACTTTCTTAAAAACCTGCAATGCATGTTTTTTTTATCCTACTCGGAAAAATGTCTTTTTAATACGCTTTTAATAGTGTCACATGTGGGTTTGTATGTATGTATGTAACTCTGAATGAAGGATAAATTTACGTTCATTACAATAATGAAAGTAATATATTTAGTACTACTCTTAATACTAAAGGATAAACTATGTTACATGTTGATGTATACAAACATAAAATTCACGTTCTTCGCACATATAAAAGTAATATATATAATGCTATTATTAATACTGAAGGCTGATTTATGCTATATGATGATGTATTATAAGTGCATGTAAATTTATAATACATCATCATATTCAATAGTTTTGAAAATCTTCTTTGTAGTTTGATTAACCCCAAAAGCGTATTTTTAGTTTTTATAAACTGCACAGTCCAGTCCCATTAATGTGACCACCTGTCAAAAACCCTGAAAAATAACCTTTTGCAGAGCGGACTGCTACGAGACGTGCAGGAAGAGATTTAGTTAGGGCCCTGGAGGTGTTCACTGGTAGTTTGAGCAAATACCGACCCCAATGCTGTGGCCAACTGGGCTAGATTACGCGGATGAGGATCCATGGAGTGAATAATCCGATCGAGAGGGTCCAACATATTCTCGATTCTGTTTGAATCGGGAGAGTTTGCTGGCCAGGGAAGAATGGTAAACTCATTCTGGTGCTTTTCGAACCACGGACGTATACTGGCAGCTGTATGGCACTTCTCATTGTCCTGCTGGATGATGCCATCATCCTGAGGGAAAACAATGCACATGCAGGGGTGGACATGGTCCGCAAAGACAGATGGTACTTGTATTAATTCTTCGTGCCTTCCACAATGATGAGTGAGCCCGGAGAAAACAGAGCCAGAGTAGCCAGGAAAACATTCCCCAGCCCAAAATGCTCCCGTCTCTATCTTGGCCCGTTCCAGCAATGGTTGAGGGTGTTTGGTTTCAGCGGTTTCATGCCTTATACGCCAACGTCCATCTGCTCGATGGAGCATAGAACGTGATTCATCAGTAAATGCTACCTGCTGCCACTCAATAAACGTTCAGCTGCGGTACTGGCGTGCAAATTCCAGGGTACGTCGTCGATGGACAGTAGTTAGCATAGCTGCATGAAACAGTCTAGTGCTTCGGAAGTCCAGACGCAGCAACGTCCGTTAAATACTAGTTTGGGAGATGATGTTGGTAGCCCCCTTGGTTCATCTAAGGTTCTAAGGGGTCAGTTGCTCAAAGGTAGCCCGTCTATCAACCCGAACACATCTCCGCAGCCGTCGTTCGCCTCTGTCATCTATGGCTCCTGGTACACCACATTTTCCACGTGGCTGATGTTTGACAGTCCCATTTTGCCAAGCACGGTACACTTTTACCACAATGGCAAGCGAACAGCTCAAAAACTCAGCCATTTTGGAAATGCTTCCACCCTTGGCCCGAAAGCCAATGATTATGCCCTTTTAGACGTAGGATAAATCGCTTCGTTTTTACATTACGCCAATGATAGAAATGGTTTCCAAATCCCTCCACACACCCTTTATACACCCTCAACTGCATTGTGCTACCAAGTGCCTTTTGTGATTGGTAATTTGACATCGACGTCGAAAGTACGTGGTGGTCACATTAATATGACTGGACTGCGTATATTTAGGATTATTATTTAGGTTATTTTTTAGCGCT
>JAXGGA010024942.1:0-11302 GCA_038373865.1 Uloborus plumipes | reverse complement strand
ATATTACTGCTTTAGTGGAATGACGCTGGTCATACTACTGAATGGTCGATATGTTCTGATCTTATTTTCTGAAATTGATGCTAAAGCTTTGAACTTGAATATTTTTTCGAGTTTTAATCTCAAATCTTTTATTAAAAAAATGGATTGGAATTATATTTCAATGGAGTTTTTTTTTTTTTTTTATAAATACGAGTTAAGGGACCTTCAGTCCATATAAAAAGTCAGATTTCGCATTTTTTGACCTTTTTTTCTGTTTTGCTTCAAGTTTTTAATATCTTAACTCTGCACCTCATTTTAAGCATTTTTGCGAATGGAAGTATGCATCTAATATGTCCGGTTGCAAAAATAAAGGCTATGCAAGTTAAAACGGAACACCCTGGATGCTACACTGCCGTGCTAAGCACAAAAGTGGTATCTGCACTTTTTAGAAAAATTGAGTTATTGTCACCATGTGATTCTTTTTCACGTATCACGTATTCTACCTAAATTCAAAGTTTTATGGTCATTTGAGAACGGGAAATATTTTTAAAAAATCCGAAAAAGTATCTCTTGAATTAAATATACGGAAACACAAAACTTTAAACTCGACTCCTGCTCTTGCTCGGCAGTCCTCTCCCCTTTAACAGAGTCGTGGACAAAATGACCGAGTCCGACCCTTATACCCCGAAAAAATCCCGAATCAAAAATCCATGACTTCGACTCTTACTCGGTAGCCATAGTAGATTCGCAAAAAAAATGGTCGAGTCCGATCCTTGAAACTTAAAGCAATCGACTTTCGGCTCCTACACTGTAAAACATGAATGTTGTTTTTACAGTATAATACAGCTAATTTTATGGTAATAAACTGTAAAAATTGCTAATTTTACAGTAATAAACTGTCAAATTACTCATTTTACAGTACTAAACTGAAGAATTGCAAATCTAAAAGTAATAAACTGTAAAATTGCTTCTTTTACAGTTTATTACTGTGCATTTTAGTTTTAAATGGGAACCTCGGCTGCCGGTATTATACTGTAAAAAGAACATTCATTTTTAATTAAAAGAAAGAAGGAGGCTTTATGCCTTTGAAACATGTTTGCCGCTTTTTAACTTGACTTAATTGTGCTTTTAGACGTTGCTTTTTGGTTTTAACTCAACATTCATTTTTATTGTGTACTTCTTTACCCCAAAATCTGCCCGACTCCCAGATTTCGACTCCAAATCCTACTCCTCTGCTCTCGTTAATACATCCTTTATCGTTTTTCAAAATAAGAAAATCTTTAGATGCATTCCAAACATACTCAAGGTACTAAAAAAAAAAAGAAAAAAAAAGAAAGTTTCTTTTTATGTCGAATTCTGTGTATCTGGGGCTCTCCCACCCGCTTCAGCGTTCTCTTTATAATCACGTAATATCAAATTTCTCACGGCATTGAGCAAACACGGGAATACTCACGTTTTTAAGCGAATTCGTTTGCAATGCAAATCTTGCTTGGAGTAACTCCCCATTTTTAAAGACAATAATTCAAAAGGGAAAGACTTTGGGAGGAACAAAAAGGGTCTTTCTTTTTATGAAGCACTTTCGTTCTTCCGTCAGAATTCCAAAGATCTCATTTCCATATCTTTTAAAGAAAATATTCTCTTTGTGTACGAATTTATAATCCGTAGCTTTTCATTCACTCCATGAAAGCACTTTGCATCACCACTAGAAGAAGAAATGCGAATTTAGGCAGGTGGTTGAATTGCCAAGAAAAAAAATAAATAGTCCATGTTCTACAAATAAACGATTTTGATACTGTCAAACAAGCATAATTATACGCATTAAATTAATTTTTCATACACCCACAGTTTTATATCATTAACATGCTGACCCTGTTTTTCAAAGACAAATACAAACAAGAAGCAGGATATAAGACAGAATAGAAATTTATTTCTATAAGAATAGTAAAACATGACTACTTTTCGCTGTAAACAAATTTAAATGGGCAAAAAATAATTAAAAATTGCACATATTTTCAATCGTAAAAATTATGTAAATGAAATCATTTTTAGATCATTTAAAAACTGTACACATCTGGTGGAAAATAAATGCTGAAATAAAATACTCATGTCAACATTTGTAAAACTTGATACCATTTGATACAAAAAAACGTACCACAACTTTTGCTTCGTTTTCGAGTAATAGTTTTGTTTTTTTTTCGTTGCTGAACAATGTGCCGTTCGATTCAAGGGGATTTCTCGTGATCATTTGCTATCTGAAAAATCATGCATGATGAATTTTATTTTATCAATCTGTGTTTTTCTAGAAACTTGGAAATACAGTCGTGCCCGCTAATTAGAATGTCGGTTAAAAGAATCTTCCCGCTTAATAGAATATTTTTCGTGGCAAAATAACTATTTAATTAAGCGGGCTTGACTGCATATGTTTACTTTTCGGCTTCTTTTACTATTGAAATCCATGAAAATTATATAAATTCAATAAATAGATGTGTCTTATAAAGTTTTGTTCTTTGAGATAATCAAATATTGATAAAACGACGTTTCATCCAACAGGGCAGGCTCGTCATTTCAAGTTTTTCCGGGGAGAGGGGGGGGGTGTCCAAGAGTACAAACATAATGCAATTTCATCTGGAAAAAAAAACAAAAATCGCGCCCACTAATATGTAAATACATGGATTTCTCAGTCCGTCAACCCTAAATAACATGCTTGCCCTAAGGTTTCTAACATTCTAAAAATATTTTCATTGGGCATTATGTTGTCGAAGGTTACGGAACATAAAAGAATATATTTCTCATACTCATATAATACGTTGCTCTTCCCTTGTTTAAATATCATAACTTGCTATAAAATTGATCCTAATGTCATCATTTCTAATTTTCACTTTTCATCCTTTAACTCTTTATGCCCAGACGTTACACAGAAGTACCGCTTATATAAATTTAGTATTATGAATCCTAAAGGGCTGGAATCATGCTGGTACTTGGAAGTGCCACTCCTTGTACTTTGCTGAGAGGTCGACGGTACCTGCGGTCGGAAACAGTTTTCTTAGGGACCCTAAGGCATAGGGGACCTTAGACCGTACTGATTTTTAAAACTTTTTCACTCTTTCTTTATGTATGTTGTTTGATGTATTTTCAACTAAAAAAAACAAAAAAATATATAAAAATCCATTGCTGAATTAATTTGGGACATAAAGGGTTAACCCTTTTTAAGGCGGTGGTACATATCTTACCACCACGCTAGAACTTAAAACGCACAAAAGTTTTATGTGCAACATGTAATGTTCCATTGTGAGCTACTCCATGTTTCATGTTGTTCTATCAGACAAACTAAAAGTATTTTTGATGATTTACACTGCTCGACATTGAAAATGCAACACCAAGAAGGAGTGGTCAGAAATTCATGCAAATTTTACCGTAGACGCACGTCACTGAGTTATGCAAATGATATGAAATGCGCAGCTCTCCGACGCACGTGAAGTAAGATATAAGAGAATGAAGTTGAAAAGTGGGCTATGTTCATGTTGGTTTTTCTGCCAGACTAATTATCGGAGAAATTTGGTTTTTGTCTCGAAGGATACGTGTGATAGGAGGAAATGCCACGCCGTCCTCAACGAAGACACTTCCAGCATATAGACGACTTTACAAGGGGTATGGTGATCGGACTGAGAAGGGGAGGTTGGTCCATACGTCAAATTGCAGCTGATACCCACATGGATGCAAGCACTGTGCATCGGCTGTGTCGGAGATGGTTGGAAAGAGGAAATGTAGCCACATTGAGGGGTGCAGGTGCAGCCAGAGTGACGTCAGACCGCTTGAATCGACGGATTCACCGACAAGCTGTGGCGGACCCGCAAGTCACTTGTACGTCGATTCTGCAGCACGTGCAAGGTACCCTGGATGTTCCTGTGTCGACCAGAACCATTTTCCGTCGACTGGTTGCACGTGGCCTGCAATCACGGCGCCCGCTAAGAAGACTGCCATTGACCTCACAGCACAGACTCCAACGTTTGGAATGGTGCCGGACCAGAGCGACGTGGATGGCAGAATGGCAAACCGTAGTGTTCTCAGATGAATCCCGCTTCTGTTTGTCCAGCGATAGTCATCGCATACGTGTGTGGCATCGACGTGGAGAAAGATCGAATCCGGCAGTAACTGTGGAACGCCCCACAGCGCGACAACGTGGCATAATGGTTTGGGGCGCTATTGCATACAATTCCGTATCACCTCTAGTTCCTATTCGGGGCACTATGACGGCCCAACGATATGTAGATAATGTACTGCGGCCGGTGGCAATCCCCTACCTTCAGGGTCTGTCAAATGCAATTTTTCAACAGGATAACGCCCGGCCTCACAGTGCTCGAATCAGCCAACATGCTTCTACGAGGTGTACAGATGCTTTCCTGGTTACCATACTCTCCTGACTTGTCACCAATCGAACATGTGTGGGACGTGATTGGACGCCGTTTGCAGAACCTGTCACTGCCTCGTTCAGAGGACGAACTGTGGCAAATGGTTGAAAGGGAATGGAGTGCCATCCCTCAGGACACCATCCGCAGGCTTATTGACTCCATGCCTAGACGTGTTTCTTCGTGCATCGCTGTCCGCAGTGGTCCTACTTCTTACTGAGCCGACGCCGTCCTCGCTCTAAATTTTGCTTATTTATTTTGAAATAAATATCACTTATTGTTCCATGCTGTCTCTGTCTTCTTACCAAATTTCATCAATTTCTGACCACTCCTTCTTGGTGTTGCATTTTCAATGTCGAGCAGTGTACATTGTAATTAGTTTTTCTATCACTTATTTCATGCGTGACTAAAAAATGTGTAATTTGATATAACTAATGACGAATAGTATTACAAGGAATGCACATTTACTTGTGAAATTATTTGTATTTTACATTTATTCTATTGAATAAATCAGTGAAATGTTATTGCTTGTAATGGACGGTGGTTAACTTTACTCACCCCTCTTAAAAACAGAAGCCACAACAACAAAATTAAAAAAAAATACATTTTTTGGTCATAAATGAGCTTCATTTTTAGCCTACTTTCCCGTTAAAAATAAAAGAAAGACGAAAAAAGTATTAAAAGTAGCTTAATGCATCTAAAAAATATCGCCAAGTCCAAAAAATATCGCCAAGTTAAAAAAATATCGCCAAGTCCAAAAAATATCGCCAAGTTAAAAAAATAAAAAGGTAAAATGAATATCGAAAAATTAAAAATTTGAAAGTAGGGTATTGAGATGGGGAATTTGTGCGTCGGTCGGTCGGTCGGTCTGTCGGTCGGTCTGTCTGTCCCCCCCTAATAACTTTTGAATGAACATTCCGATTTGGACCAACTTTTTTTTGTTGGAAAGATCTCGGCGAGTACAGCTCATTCCCATATTTGATTTTTTGATTTGAACAATTTTTGGTTCAACTTTGAGCCGTTCAAAAAACCGGTCCCGCGATACTAACTTTTTAATGAACAGTCCGATTTGAACAAACTTTTTTTGTTGGAAAGAACTTTTCAAGGGTACTTCATTCCCGTATTTACATTTCCGATTTGAACAATTTTTCGTTCAACATTGAACCGCTCAATCAAGCTGTCACCCCTAATAACTTTTGAATGAACAGTCCGATTTAAACAAACTTTTTTTTGTTTGAAGCATCTCGGCAAGGATACTTTATTACCGTATTTAAAATTTCAATTTGAACACTTTTGGTTCAACATTGAACCGTTTAAGCAACCTTTCTCCACCTAATAAATTTTGAGTGAACAGTCCGAATGGAATAAATTTTTTTTTTGTTCGAAAGATCTCAGCGAGTGCAGCTCATTCCCATATTTGATTTTTCGATTTGGACAATTTTTGGTTCAACTTTGAACCGTTCAAAAAACCGGTCCCGCGATGCTAACTTTTGGGTGAACAATCCGATTTGAACAAACTTTTTTTTGTTCGAAAGATCTTTTCAAGGATACTTCATTCCCGTATCTACATTTTCGATTTGAACAATTTTTCGTTCAACATTGAACCGCTCAATCAAGCTGTTACCCCTAATAACTTTTGAGTGAACCGTCCGAATGGAATAAACTTTTTTTGTTTGAAAGATCTCGGAGAGGCTTTCCCATACATTCCCATATTTCGCTTTTTGATTTGAACCATTTTTCGTTCAATATTGAACCGTTCAGAAAAAAAATTAACATTAAGCGTCTACGGGGAATTTAAGTTGAATGTTGATCCTGAACTTAAAGTCGGATTTCCTTCAAACTAACTTTGTAAGAAAATGGTTTTGATAAATAATGTTTGTAACGTACTTTTCTGAGTAATCTTCTGTGAGGACTCTGATTCCGACTCCGACTCCGACTCCGCAAACATGGCGGAAATGCAGGCTCAGAAAAAAAATTACTGACTGTGCAGACGATTTTTTGTTTATTTATTCATTTGTTTTATTTTATTTATTATTATTATCATTATTTTTTGGCAGACGATGTTTTTTTTGTAACAAAAATTTTTCATTCACGAGAACATTTTATTCTTTATTTATATTTAACAACTGGCAACAGATTAAAAGTGAAATTCGAGACATTTTATTAACGGACGAGTTTTTTTTTTCTTTTTTTTTTCTTTCTTTGATAAAATGTGTTTTGATGCTCTTTGTACTTTTATTTATTTATTTTATTATTATTATTATTATTATTATTATTATTATTATTATTATTATTATTATTTTGAAAACGATGGAGGATTTTTTCTACGGAGGAACTGTAACAGTTACACTCTTTAAAAGGTGCGACAAAACTTTATTTATTCGTTAATTGCTTTTTACGTGTCTATTTCATCTGATGAAAGGCGTATATTTGCTTTTCGAAATCATCTCTAAGTGCTAAAAAGGTACGTTTGACATAATTTTAAATCTCAGATAATAAAGAGAATAATGATCAGATGCGAGAATGCCGATGTCGATGTACGGGAAAGTAGGCTCGTTTAGTTCTTGACAGAACTTCTTGTTCTAATTATAATGCAAAATGTGATTTTTGGAGAAAAACGGATTGTGCCCGTTAAAGGGTTAAGATATATTTCCGTTACTGCTTTTCAGGACGCGATTGATTTTTGCATCGGAAAGCAGTACAGAACAAATACAACACTGTTTACGGGGACTTAATTGATGTAAACAATAGGATGGATTTACATTTTTTAAAAGCAGTCATTCATTTCAAATATCTGGGCATGTAGAATTTTGTCAAGTTGTACAGTGGCGTAGCAAGGTCTGGTGGCACCCGGGGCGGAGCCCTATATTTCACCCCCCCCCCCCCCGATTCATTAAAAATAGCAACTAAAATTTTTTTGAGGATTTTTTTTTGTTTATTTTTTTTATTAATAAAAAAAATTAACACAAAAAAGCGAAGTATAATGATAAGTCGCATGTAAAAGGTATGAGTAAAAATTCTTTGACGCGATATTCTCGTCTAAGAAGGAAAGAAAACAATGAGGCAATAAGATCTTAATTCGTTCACGAAATACTCATGAGATAGTGAAGAAACATTGGTTCATTTTGATTTCGAGTACGTACAAAACACGCAATCTTCCAGGTTATTAGCTGGGCTGCGAATTCGACAAGAAAATGACGGACTCCGGCACCTCAACAAACATAAAAATAGTGCCACTTCATTTAAAATCAGGCAGGAAGCACTTAAATGTCACATGAACATTACAGGAATTTTCGTTTTAAATTGCTGTAGTTTCAGTTTGAGGTAATTAGTAAAATGAAATATTCCAAAAGAATTTTGAAAAAAACATAAATTATTTTTATTTTTATTTTAGCCTTTTAAATTTCAATATAAAATTATAAATATTTCAAAGTATTCAACGTGTGTGTCTTCAGTATTTTTTCCAATTCGAATAACTATGTTAAAGAATAACATTTTTTTAAAACTTCGCAAACTTTTGTTAGTTTTGGGTAAGGGAGTGGGTAAATATTTGACTATTTCATCATTTCCCCGATGAAGGTATAAAGAACAAAATATAAATTGAAAATTAAATTCCTGTTATTGGAAGTTTCTCGTCATACAGCAAACCTGAGTAGCATACAACCCTGGAAACTGAAGTTAAAAATTCAATTTTTTCATTAATTGTGATTTTTGTGTTCAAGCAAGCTATGTGCTCGAGCTTTGGAGATTTTTCAGTGAATTTTTCCCCATTTTGTGCATGTAAAATGTTGTGTCTAAATTATTCTCTGTAGCAATCGCAGTTAAAATCTTTTTTCCCCTCAATTTTATACATTCACTTTACTTTCCTCTCTCTTTTATGTTGCGTTTGGTGGTGTCCGGAGAAAAGGTCCAGAAATCAAACGATTCACGGACGCAGTGCCGTAATTTCTGCTCCTCCGAGACCGGCTAAGGCTTTAAAGTGCCGCCCTTCAAAAGGTCTAAAACAAAAAATCTAGGAGACAATATCCAGATAGACAGAAGTCCGATGGACAGAACATCCCGATTTTTGGACAGCGAGGACGTAAAGTCCGGATTTAAAAGTTATTTCTGAAACTTCTTGTGTTTTTTATATCCAGTTTCAATTTTGAAAGGAAGACAGAAAGAAAAACAGAAATAGCGTGAATTTCTAAAGTGTGATTCTGTATACGTAAAGTAACGTTCCAGGAAATTTTTCAAGGTAATATATTGCTTTAGTGGGGAGATACATACCAAAAGTTACGTTCTTAAAACGCAATAGGCTGCTTCGTAACGTCAAAAGACTGACGGGTTTTGTGGTTAGAAAAATATTCCCCTGAAATGAATTTTTTCGAAATTTGGAGTTTAAAAACTGCAGTTTTCCCCTCTAGATTGATAGAAGAAGACGGCGGGGGAGGAAGTTGGAGCGAACCTCAGAGAAATTTTCAAAATTGATATCCAAAATTGCAGTTTCAGGAAACTTTTATTTACGTTAGGCGGAAGGTAAATTGAGTCTCTGAAACCAAAACGTTTTCAAAACTATGGTCAATTTTTTAGCTATTAATTAAAGAAAATTATTCAAAGAAACAGCTCGCAGGTAGCTATTGCAGAGTATTTTAAATAATGAGTCAGTTGTTGCCAATGGTATACTTACGCGGTGTTATACAGGAAACCCAACCAAATGGCCCTCAGTTTTTTTTTTCTATCTTTAGAGTCAACAATGTATTTAAAAAAAACCTTGAATCGGAGTCGACAGGTTTTTTGAGCGAGTCTGACTCCAATTCCGCAGAACTAGTTGCTACAGTGAAATACTGATAATTGAGATGATTTGTTTTTATTATCGCTCTAGAGTTTTAATTAATTAATGTTATTTTCGGCAGCTTGAAATAAGAGCTAATATTTAGAAAAGTGGCAATTTGAGTCCCAAGTGAATTTTCACTAGTATTTCAATAACTAGTTTTAAAAAAATAATTTTCCACAGAAAGAAAATAAGTTTTGCTTTCATTTCATCTAATATTATCAGAAAAAAATTTTTTTTTCTTCAGAAAATATTGTTTTTATACATCAAAAATCAGATCGATAACGTGTCCCAAGTAGCAAAGCTTAGCATGCAAACAGGTCATGCGTACTTTCTAACTTCCCAAAAAAAACACACTTGCACAAAAAACGATTCTATTTTTACCCCTTTGTTAATATTTTACTTCATTTTTGTTTTAATCGATTCCTGATTTTCTAGCCGATGCGAAATAAGCGTGTCCCTAGTTCCGCCGTCAGAGCGGTAACAATAACTTCCGATCTATGTTTAGGCTCCCAAAATCATTTCCTGCACCTATACCACGTGATACTGAGTACCTGGTGGGATGTTTTATCGCATCGTAATTAAAAATTTGCATTTCTGCATCTAAAATTGTAGGTAAGATTTTTTAAAGTGATTTTATAAAATGTGTGTCATTTAAGTCATCAGATCGGTAACACGCGCTAAAATGCGCAGTTTTTATTATTTTAAAAATTATTTTATATATAAGTATAGTCCTTTATTACAAGTGAAAAAACCACGTGTTTGATTTTGGTTTAGCGCGATCGACTCGGAAATAAAAAAAAAACTTTGTCAGTTTGTCAGATCGGTAACAGTCAGAGCGGTAACATTGAAAAACAGCGAATATGTTACCGAACTAACTCACACGTTTCAGAATTATTAAAAAGCAAAAATCGTAGGTTTTAGCCATATATATTGAATATTTTTGTTCTTAAAAAATGAAAAGCAATTAGTTTTAGTACAATTGCTTCATTTGTGGTTTGTATGACCTGACAATAGAAGTTAGTAAAATAAGAAAAATTGACACTGCAGAAATTAAGTTAATTAATTATTATTATTTTATTTATTTATTTATTTATTTATTTATTTATTTTGGTGCTTCAATTTTTCATAACTTCGCTAAATAACTAGATAATAACTAGCATGCTAAATTTGAATTTCTGATCAAGAAATTAAATTTCCTGCAACTAATTAAAGAAAAGCAAGCAGCAGAGTTGTGTATTGAAAAAGTTGAAGTTGTGTGTTGTTTCAAAACAAAACAAATGTTTTATGAGCTTGGATTTGGTAATCTCATAATTTATTTTGTCTAAAAACCTTATCGCTCATTTTTATTTCCAAGAAATGCTTTTTTATAATGAAATTTGATTTTTTAGCTAATATATATATTTTAATATAATTATCTTAATTCTATGTTAAAAATGCAAGGAAATGATATCATTTTTAGAGATGTTAACGAAGACTGAAAGCATAAACTCAAATATGTAGCTCATATTAACATCAGATCTGTAACACTTATCAGATCTGTAACGGCTTAAAAGTGAGTAATCTAAGGAGGGGGTAAATAACTTCCTCGACCTCCCCCCTTTTATTTTCTTGCATTTAGACCCAATTTAGACTTAGAATCCAATATTAATTTTTTTCTGAAAAAAAATTTTTTTATCAGAAAACTCCAACTTCAAATTGGCACTTTTCTAAATATTGGCTCATAAAGCATATTTTATCCATGAAGCACAATTACTCCTGATTTTTTTTCCCTTTCCTTTCTTTTTTTTAAAATAATAACAACAATGAAATAAAAGGTTAACGTTTCATAAAATATTACACTATAACTCACCTCATTTATTTGTAGAATCCTTTCAAAAATTTATCTTTTTTCATACTTTTAAGCATTTTTTCCCCTCTAAATTAAAAGATAACTTTGCGGGATTAAAAAAATCCTTACACTAGGATACCGAACCACGACGGACTGATCCGTTTTGCTCTGCCTATGCCTTCAATAAATGTCTGTCCTCCCTCCAATCAGTGTCTGTTGTATAAAAACCCCTGTATTCCGAAAAACGACCCCTCCCCTCCCCTCACCTCACCA
>JAXGGA010024941.1:0-11303 GCA_038373865.1 Uloborus plumipes | reverse complement strand
CTTTTTAACCCCTTTTTTGTCAATTCTGTAATGTATCTTTAATTTGAGCCACCGCTCAATCCCTCCCATCAGTGGTTTGTCCTTCTCCCTGCAACGGTTTTCTTGTTTTTTGTTTACATTTGTTTTTGTGTACATTTTGTCCATCTCATTTAATTTTCCCTAGGAGTGGGGATTTTCTTTTCGTTTTCTGTTGTATTTACCGTGTACCTGTTGTTTATTCCTGCATTTTTGCCTTGTTTGTTTGTTTTCACGCTTTTTGCCCTTTTTTTTTTTTTGACGGCGCGTTGGTGTTTTCTTTTGCCCCGCAGAGTTCTTCGTTGCGCACTGTAGGTGTTCTTACTCGTGCTGTCTGTCGCACTCAGTTTCCCCACCCACTTGTACATTTTTGTGCCTTTTTAGCTTGTTTTACTGTGTTCTGTTGTCTCCTCCGGGGTTTTTTCTGTGTTTTCCTCCCTGGTTTCTTTTTCACTGTATCAATTTGTCACGTGTTCTGTGCCCATTCCACGGTGTTCCGGTACTTGTTTTGTGTGTTCTTGTTTTTATTTGCGTTAATTTTTGCTACCTTTCACATCTTCCAAGTTTGTCCGTTGTCTCCACCAGTTTTTTGTCCCCCCCGTTGTCCGTTTACCTTGCCGTGGTGGGGGGGCTTGCGGTGTGGTGTGTTCGGGGCGAGCTCTTGGCGGAGTAGTGACCCCCAGTTGCTCAAACCGAAGTTCGGCGGGAAGGGATTTTTTCTCCCTCCTTCCCTCATCACACTTACCAAATTTCGGAACAAGCCCAAGCCAAGGTGTGTCAACCGTGCCGATGGCTGCGTGGTACCGGGGCCAAGCGGTATCTCGTACGGGAGGCTTCAGGGCTAGCTGGCGAACCCTGTCGTATGCAGCCTTACCCCTGTGTAGGGGGGCTACGCAGGGGCTCGACCCCACTTTTCCCCCCAGTTCTCCGGTCCGTTCATGGATACACAAAACAAAAACTCTTCTCCCCCTTCAGGGGAGCGTCAGATTGATATGTCGTTAAATAACGCAAAATTTTTCATAATCAAAAGAAATGACAATTTGAGCTTTACACAAATATCACCTTTCGTTATTAACAAAGCGCTTTTGCATCATATTGGAGAATTCAATTCTGTTAAAAAATTAAGAACTGGTGAATTACTTGTTGAAATCAAAAATTCCAAGCAAATAAAACCAATACTGTCTATAAAACAATTAGGATCTTATTTATGTTCAGTATCAGTCCATTCAACACTTAACTTTTCGAAAGGAATAATATCAGAACCCGACCTTCTATACACACCCGAGAAGGAGATACTAGAAAACTTGGAAGATCAACACGTAACGGGAGTTAAAAGGATCTCTGTCAAGCGCAATGGCGAATTTCAGAATACGAAACACGTAATTCTGACTTTCAGTTCACCTATCCTCCCTACACGTGTTAAAGCTGGATATCTCTCTTGTCCAGTCAGACCATACATTCCAAATCCGCTACGGTGTTTCAAATGCCAGCGTTTCGGACATTCCAAGCTATCCTGCCGTGGTACAGATACTTGTGCCAGATGTGCTGAGGCCGGCCACGATAGCAATGAATGTACGAAGGAATTCAAATGTGTCAACTGCAAGGGAGATCACCCTTCTTATTCAAGAAAGTGCTCCAAATGGCTCGTAGAGAAGGAAATACAGGTTATAAAAGTGACTCAGAAAATATCATATCCCGAAGCACGAAAAATTATTGATTCCCGAACACCCAAGACAGGTCTATCTTATGCCGCAGCGATTAAAAAAGTTCTTAAATCTTCCAGCACACAAACAGAGGCAGAAACCCAAACTAATACTGTTCAAAATAACAAACCAAAGCCACAAAATAAACAATCCAATATTGCAAAATCTTCTCCTAAGAAGATAAATGAAAATAAAGAAACACAAATCATAAATGTAAAACCTGCTGAACCTTTTATTACAAAAATACCGAACACACAAAATGCTAAAAAGTGTGTTGAGCAAAAGAAAATAATAAAAGCACGTGCAAAGATTGGGGTTTCCTCTAAACAGAGGCCCCCTCAATATCATAATTTCAGAAAAGAAGACTTTTTGTTAAATAGCAAGCAAACTAAATTAACGAAATCTACTCGTAAGGAAGTTATTACTCCTCACGACGAAATTGAAGATGTGGAATTTCAAGAGCTTCCGTCATCGGAAGATGAGGGATGGACAGACGTCCCAGCTTCATGAGCTGCCTGTTTTTCTTTTGGCCGTTTTTCTTTTCCTTTTTCCACATGGCCCTGAGCATCCTTTCTTGGAACTGTCAGAGTTACTCGCATAATGTCACGGACGTCAAAGATCTTGTCGAATATCACCAACCGGCCATTTTCTGTCTGCAAGAGACATTCTTGTCCCCTAGTGACAGACCGAGGTTGAAAGGTTTTGAAATGTACCGCAAGGACTGCCTGACAGGAGACCGTCGTTGTGGAGGAGTGGCGATGCTAATCTCCACTGATTACGCATCTAGCCAGCTCAATATCAACACGTCCCTCCAGGCAGTAGCTGCGCGTGTTCACCTTCACTCGCTTATCACAGTTTGCTCTATGTATATTCCACCTTCTTACGATTTGAGAAGCGTGGAATTGCAGACATTGATAGATCAACTCCCTCCCCCATTTGTCATCTTGGGGGATTTCAATGGCCACAATCCTCTCTGGGGGAGTCCAGACACCAACAGTAGAGGATTGATAATAGAAGATTCTATAAGTGACAATGATCTATGCTTACTGAACAATGGTGAAAATACTTATTTCCATCTTCCGACGCAGACATACCATGCCATCGATCTTGCAGTATGCTCACCTTCCCTTCTGCCACTGTGGGATTTCCATGTTGAAAGTGGACTCTACACCAGTGGCCACTTTCCGATCAAGTTAACATTTACTGGACGCTGCAGCTACAGTGAGCAGCAGCAAGCCCGTTATCGCCTTGATCGAGCTGACTGGGCAGCATTTACCCAGTTGGCAGAAATAACTTTGGAAGTAGTGAATGATTCTGACATCGATGTAGCAGTAAGCCGAGTAACCGACATTATCTTGAATGCAGCGAAAGCTGCTATACCAAGAACCACCAAGAGGAGGATTAAATTTCCGAAGCCTTGGTGGAACTCTGATTGCCAGGCAGCCTATAAAAAACAGAAAAAAGCATGGAGCACATTTCGTCGATATCCGACCACACAAAATCTTGTGGCACTCAAACGAGCTCGTGCTGAAGCTCGGCGGATACGACGGAAAAGCCAGCGTGACTCGTGGAAAGCCTACGTCAGCACTATCACGACGTCTACCCCATCTAAGACCGTATGGGGAAAAATAAAAAAAATCGCTGGAAACTATACACTATCCTGTGCTCCGATTCTAGAGAAAAATGGACAAACATTATCAGACCTTAAGGAAGTAGCTGACTGATTGGGGACTCATTTGGCGGAAGTCTCCAAGGCAGGCAATTATAGCTCAAAATTTTTAACTTTAAAATCCCTTAAGGAACGAAAAATCCTTAATTTTAACTCAAACATTTTAGACTCATACAATTATAATTTTACTTTTAAAGAAATTGTTACAGCGTTGAAAAAAACTCGCAATACTTCACCTGGACCTGACGAAATACATAATAGCATGCTGACAAATTTGAGTAAAACCTCCCTAGAAAATGTACTACATCTTTTTAATAGAATTTGGACTGAACAACGGTTCCCAACAACTTGGACTCAAGCAACAGTCATACCTTTATTGAAACCTAATAAAAATCCTAAACAACCCGCAAGCTATAGACCTATTGCTCTTACAAGTTGCCTATGTAAATTGATGGAACGGATGGTTAACGCCAGACTGATTTATATTTTGGAGTCCAATCATCTACTTTCTTCTTTTCAAAGTGGATTCCGACGCGGCAGAAGCACAATTGACAACTTGATGCTTCTTGAAACATCAATTAGAGAAGCCTTCCTTAAACGTAAGCATCTCGTGAGCGTATTCTTTGACATTGAAAAAGCATATGACCGTACTTGGAGATATGGGATACTCAAAACCCTACACGAGTATGGGTTACGAGGTAACCTCCCCATTTTCCTCTCCAACTTTCTGAAACATCGATCTTTTCGTGTACGGGTCAAGTCTATTCTGTCGAATACCTTCATTCAAGAAGAAGGGGTACCCCAGGGAAGTGTGCTGAGCGTAACTCTCTTTCTAATAGCAATCAATAGCTTAATCGAGCAACTGCCTCCCGCTGTCAAAGGTACCATGTTTGTTGATGATTTTCAAATCTCCTTCTCTTCACCGAACATGAGTATCATTGAAAGACAGCTTCAAATATCCATTAATAAAATCACGCAATGGGCAGAGGAAAACGGTTTTTCTTTCTCGGCTCATAAAACATTCTGCATTCATTTTTGCCGTAAAAGAGGTCTTCATCCAGAACCGAGCCTTTTCATTAATAACCAACCGGTATGTGTTAAGGACCAAGGAAAATTTCTTGGTCTCACACTTGATAACAAACTTAAATTTATACATCATATACAAGATTTAAAAAAGAAATGTACACTGAAATTAAATATCCTTAGGGTTTTGGCCAACACTTCATGGGGTGCCGATACAGAGTCCATGTTAAGAATTTACAGGGCTCTAATACGCTCCAAGCTTGATTACGGATGTCAAATTTATGGCTCCGCCGCCAAAAGCTATCTTAAAGCGCTGGATCCAGTTCATAATCAGGCCTTGCGCATTTGCACAGGTGCCTTTAGAACCTCACCTGTTAATAGCCTGCACATAATAGCACACGAACCTTCACTTATCAAAAGAAGACAAAAACTTTCATTAAATTATTATTTCAAAATCAAACCAAATACAAACCATCCGTTGCATTTACACATTTTCTACCCTTCGAATACTGATTTATTTTTGCGTCGTCCTTCGGTCACACCAACATTTGGGATCCGAATGAGACAGGCACTCATTTACTTACAGATGTCGGATTATGACACTTGCAATACACCAGAAACTATTAAACCATGGAACGAAGTAAACTTTTCTGTTATTCATGATTTTACTAAATATCAAAAATACACCACAGCTAGTTCAGTATTTCAACAAATCTATTATGAAGTTAAACAAAAATACCCGTTACATAAGGAAATATTTACTGACGGATCGAAAACAAACGATCACGTCGGCTTCGCAACAATAATTAATGGCCAAATTATCTCACAGCAGTTAAATACTTCTTGCTCTGTCTTCACCTCCGAAATAAAAGCCATATTGACAGCCTTGCAATTAATAGCAGAAACAAACCACAAAATGTGGATAATCTACACAGACTCAAAAAGTTCATTAGATGCGATTACAAACTGCAACAACAATAGTCATCCTTTAGTTATCCAATCTTTTCATTTGTACCATAGTTTAAAGCGAAACAATTATGAAGTTTTTTTATCCTGGATTCCTGGTCATGTGGGAATAGCTGGCAATGAGAAAGCCGATGCAGCTGCCAAGTCTGCAAGTGCTCATGTTGAAGACCTCGTACCCTTGGAAGACATTAAAAATTACATTGCAGACAGTCTAAACATCTCTTGGCAGCGTGACTGGAATGGAGAAATGCAAAACAAATTGCACTCCATCCAGCCACACACAAAAGGTTTTAAATTCTTAAATATCAATCGAAGGGAACAAGTCATAATATCTCGACTTCGCATTGGCCACACCAGGTTAACTCACAAATACCTTCTTTGCCACGAACCAGCCCCAATTTGTAATAACTGCAATGACAAGCTGACAGTGTTGCATATTTTATGCAACTGCCCAAATTTTAAACATATACGTTTTAAATATTTTAATAAATTTTATACATATTTGACGGAAATATTAGGGGACATACCCCATCCTAATTTGTTTCCATATCTTCATGAAATTGGTTTTATATCTCTAATTTAGTGTCCTTCTTTTTGTCCTCTTGTCGATTTTACCTTCTTCTGTTTTGTATTACTGGTCTTACTCAAAATCATTAGTCAGTTCTTTCTCATACCTGTTCAGAATTTTAAATTCATATAAGTGTCTGGTTTTAAAATTTATATCATTGTAAAAAAATTATGGTTGGTTTTACTTTAGTTTTAGCCTACCATCAGCTTGCCACATTATCATTGCTTGGCGCAGCATAGCCTTTGAAGGCTCTTGCGCCAGAAAATCCTACACAACCAACCAAACCAACCAGTTTTTTGTTGCTCGCTCCCGAAGGACATGAGGACTTTTAAATCCCCACTTTTAACGCTTGGTGCGCCCTCTGGTGGAGCTTGGGTTTTACTGGCGTAGCTGGTTTGGTACTCGTTAGGGAGTGCCATTCCTACCGCAGCTTTTCGCCTGTGCAGAGCTCGGGTTCTGCTTGTTGTTCCGTTGCGGTATTCGTTGCGGTGTGCCGCTCCTACCACAGTTCTTTGCCTGTGTCTGTAGCTCTTTCCCTCTCGTGTTTGGTCAGAGACAGACTCTGTTGCGCATTTTCCTGCTTTGTTTTCGTTTTTGTTTCTGTTTTTGTTCCTGTTTTTGTGCTGTCTCGTCTCCATGTGTGTTCTCCCTGGTGTCTGACCGCTTGCACCCTACTCACGGTTTTCAACTTGTTACTTGTTCTATGCCAGTTTCATTGCGCTCTGTTACTTGTTTTGTCGTTTCTTGTTATTTTGTTAACTTTTCGTTTTGCAGTTATCCCCCTCCCTTGTTTGTTTTTTTTTTTTTTTTGTTCCCACCAGTGTCTCAGTGCGCGTTCACCGAATGACACGAGGGTATTAAATTCCCAATTGTATCTGCTTGGTGCGCCTTCTGGTGGCAACTGGTCACTGCTTTTCTAACGAGTTCGGCACTAGCCGGGGCCTCCGCGACTCTCTCTGAGTGGGCCTGGAACAAGGTAGAAGCGAAACTAACTAAGCGATGGTTGCTTCGCCGAACTAGACGTTTAACATTCTCTCTCGTATCGTTTCCTCAACGCTTACGATTTTTGTATTTGCGTATGCATTTAGTTAACTACAATTTATTATTTTATCATGATCAACGTATATTTATATATTTATTTTGAGTTTAAACTGCTTTTTTTTGAGATAAAAACTGCTATGTATAGATAAATTTAAGAGCACTTACATATTGTGCTTACTTATAAATAAATTATTTTTCAACTTTTTTTTAAAGAAAATTATTTGGGGGTGTGAAAAACAGTTTGCCAGAGCCACGTCAGCCATCTGATTTTTTCAAAATCAGTGTTTACCAAGAAGCACCACGAGGAGGAGTGGTTGGACTTAGCTTCTCAAAAATGTTACTTTTTTTTTTCTTTTTCTTTTTTCCCCCTCGTTTTTCCAATTTTTTTCTTCTTTTTCCTTTATGTTTTATACCTTTATATTTTCTTCTCTATACTGAGACTAATTAAAATGTATCTGCTAACAACCACAGCTTGTTCTGAAGATTATTGTTGAGATGCACTAATGATGTCTAACTTCCTTTTTTTCCCTTTACTTAATCTAACATTGCTATTTTTCAATTTGGAATAGTTGTTCAAAAATATGTTATTAAAAACAGATATAAATTTTGTGTTGTGTTCTTCCTTTGTTCTATTGCATGTTTCCCATATTCCTGTAATGTCTAAATCAGGAATTTTATCCAATATGATTTTTTTCAATATTGATCTTATATTTTCTAAGTGGAGAAAATTTTCATTGTTTGATAAAATAAATTGAAATATTTTAAAACTTGCTACAAATATTTTCACAATATCTGAATCTGGATAAGTCAGTTTCCCTCTATCTATATCAAGCAAATATTCTTTCGCCATAGAATTTGATATTTCAAATAATAACTCTTTTGGCCCTGCTAATAAGCTGAAACAATCACTGCACTGTAAATGAGGTTTCAATTTATGAACAGCGTATCCAGATAGATAAATATAGAGAGGTACTAAATCTTCTTCTTCTTCAGTCATATTGCAAAAATCGACACCTTTTAAATCAACTTCAAACATTTCTGTTGGTGTTTCTTGTTCGGAAAAATCACATAAAAAGTCTTTCAAATGAAAATTACCATATTGTTTCGAATGCATTTTCAGTAAGCTGTTTATTCTCAATTTTTTTTCAGCTTGTAAAACTTGCTCTACAGAAATACTATAGTTTCCACCATATAACTGGCGATATTGACCAAACCTGCCTTCTAAAGGGTCAGTTTGATATTTTCCTGTTAATACAGAACTATCATTGAATAATGTTAGCTGATGAATGATTATTTCTCTAATAGCTTTTGTAGTATGTTCAAAAGAACAAAACGTTTCCGGTGTCAGTTTCCCAAGTTTCATTTTCTAGTCTGGAATCGAAACCTTTTTCCATTCACTGACCCATGTTACACATTTTTCAAAAAAAATTAATCGCACATCTGAAATAAGCTTGAAAGGTGTACTATTATCATCTAATTGTTCGTAACCTTTGCGAAGATTTTTCACGTTCATAATGCTCCACCATTTGGTGATTATTCGAATGAACTGTATTGTCCCTTCATATGCAGATACATTTAATCTTTTTAAAGCTTGGGCATTTGTCACTTCGAAAATTTTTAAACATAAGTTTACATTTTGACGCTCAATATTGCTTGAATGTAAAGATTTAACCGTTAATTTAGGAGCATACTTAATCACAGATTTGGACTCTTCTCTGTATAATTCTCTCAGATGAGCTAAAGAAGCATGCATAATCTTGTCACGATTTTCAAAAGAGGGAAACTGATATGTATTATTTTTTGTTTGTTGATTCAGCCAATTGTTCCTTATACATTTTAAAATCTGTTTTTAAAGACAAATTAAACTCGTTAGGTACTCACATGAACATCGATGTCTTGGGACTTAATTCTGTATTCGTAATCTAGATGAAAAACGATTTCAAACAAGGAATTGCACAGCTCGAAATTTAGAAACACGTGCGATGAGTAATCAACACAAAGCTTAAAGCTGACCCAAAGAGTGAAGAAACAAATTTTCTCCCATCGCTTAGCTCAGGGGTCGAATGGCCGCGGTGACACTTGTTCCAGGCCCACTCAGAGAGAGTCGCGGAGGCCCCGCACTAGCTGTGGTCTGCACGGGTCCGTTTTTGTTTTTGTTTCCAATTTTGTGCCCCTTTTCTCATACCTCAGTGTGTCATGGTTTACTACAATAGTAGGATCGGAAGTGCTAAACTAGGATCAGCAATGACATACTAGGATCGGCTTCTTGCTGTACTAGGATCAGCATTTCGTTATTTTTAGCTTTCCTTTCTGCCGAGAACAATGTCCACTGAACGAACTGCAGATGAGACCCCAAGGCTGGCTCATAGTAAGGCTGGGTCGCCCTTCCTTAACCTCGGAAGAGGGCTGTCAAGAATGCTGGACTTTCTGTCCCCCCCCACAAGGCCAGACGGATGAAGGGGAGCCCCCTCTTGACTCACCAACGGGCCGAGCTTTGAATGAGGCAGTACTCTGCCAACCGCCTCGCTCACCGGATCTACCCAGCACTCCTGGTGAACTGAGAAGAGTGAACTTCCCCCTGCTCAGCCCCGAAGGCAGTGGACGGCGTCCCCTCCTCAATGGGTCCTGGAGTCGCCCGCAAGCCTAGAGGTGCCCCTGGAGCCGCCAGCGCGGAAAGAGGTCCCCCCCACCCGGGTTCTCGCCAGTGTGTAATCACACGCGAGCCAGGATGGCGGCGGGACGCTCCGACCTCACCCAGATGCCCCAGTCACGGGAGGTAGCCAAGGTGCCCGGAAGCAAGGTCGAGCCACCGGTGATAAACAGCCCCCTCAAGAGCGGCACGTCAGCCACACTCTTCCGATGCCGGAAATGCGGTTTCTCCACCATGTCCCCAGGTGAGAGAAGGATCCACCTGGACACCCACATAGTGGAGAGGACTGAATATATGGGAAGCCGCAAAGCGGCGAAAAAGCGCCTCATCCAGGCGCTCCAAAGGGCAAAGGCCAAGGGAAGAGTACCGCCATCACTTCGAGCATTACCTTTCCTGCAACGACACCTTGAGGATCGCAGCCCACCTCTAGTGAAGTTGCAGCCTCGGAGACAGCCAGCTCCCCTAACCCTTGCCAGGTGAATGAAGACACGGGTCACTCCACAAGTCCCCCTGTGTCGACGCCCACCAACTCGGACAGCTCCCCCGATCCGACAAGACTGGTCATCGACGAAGGACCGGATACCCCACCAACCAAATCAAGAGCCACTACCAGCCCCGGACCCATAAGCGAACTCCCCGGCGAAGGAAGTAGAGTGCTGCACCAGCTGATGGAGCCACAGAATCTCAGCATCGAGGCAAGCGCAGAGGTTGACACACCCCCCATCCTGGGATCTCCCTCAGAGCGGGAGATGACCAAGCTGCAGCCGAGCCGTCTCTTGCTGTACCCAAAGATGTGAATCCCCTAGCAATACCGACCAGCTGGAGAGATGTCGACAACCAGGAGAGCGGTAGTGTCAGCCAAGTCGACGAACGGCGCTACCCTGACCAGACCACGCGAAGACACAGGGAGCTCCACCTGGTCCTTCCCCTGCCGCAGAGGATGGCCTTCACGGAACGGGATTGCCCTAGGTCCCTCGAGGGAACCAACTGGGCTAGGACCAAGCAGGCTATCAGTAGGCACCTTTTGGTAGAGCACGGTCACACCATTACTGAAACGCTCTACTGGTGCTCCTACTGCGAGAGGAAGATTCCCAGGAGTCCTGCCCGACACAGCTGCTTGAAGGTCGCCGCGAACCTTGAGAGGAGGCAAGTGGAGGAGATCACTATCCTGTCCTCCGAAGAGGAATCGGCAACCATCGGCAGCCCCGAGCAGTCCCCACCTCCACAGGGTCCAGCCTTCCAGGAGCCCACGCGGTCGCCGTCCCCAGGCCAAGACGACGATGTCCTCATCCTCGACACGCAGGAGGAGCTTGAGCCCGGAAGACCCAGCCGCAGCAGCCTGGTAGTGCCGGAAACCCAAACTGCGGCCCACATCGCATCCCCCGACCCGCATGAAACCCGGGATACTTCAGGAAAGAAGAAGAAGAAGAAGACGCGATCTACGCCGTCTTCGCCAAATGAAGCACCGCTCCGCCAGGCAGCGGCGAACAACCGGTGGCTCGGTCAGGCAGGCCGGAACAGCTCGGCCCAGCCATCCACCAGTGCCCGACCGACTTCGGCCGAACGCACCATGCAGCAGATGCGGACGAGCGTGCGCCCCCCAACTGCACGGACAGCTGCGGTGAACCAGAACGAAGTCGGGCCTGCCCCGTCAAACGAGAGCCAGGA
>JAXGGA010024940.1:0-11304 GCA_038373865.1 Uloborus plumipes | reverse complement strand
AATACAGTAGAACCTGATGTACTTGATCTTCCAATAATTCTTTAAATCGGTATTTCATTCCACGTTTCCCTTTCGATTACCAAATATAGAATTAGATTATTCAAAATTCTCTTAAACGGAGCTGCATTTAACCAAATTTGGTTTAATTGATTTTTAGTTTTGTTTAGTAAATATTTGGAACACTGATAAAACATTTGGCTTCACCAGATTCATTAATTTTCACGATTATTCCAAAAAAAATAGCTTTTTAATGCACTCTCATAAAGAATTATCATCAACGTCTGTTGATAAACATTAACTCCTTAACATCGTACTTTTACACGCTTAGATTTTAAAATCTTATCTGTCATCTCTGAAAGATCGCCAACCACTGGAAGAAATTCAGCCGTTTCTTTGGTATTTCGCAAAAATTACTTGACGTCATAGTGGGACGTATGGTGTTCTGAAGAAAACAACAGCTGAATTTAAACGAAAATGTGAAAGAAGACTGTCGTATACATAATAGCTAAAAAGAGAACTGATTAAATAGATTAATTCAATAAATTACAAAATGAAATAATTAAAAGCAACATGCAATACATCGCCAACTCGGTTATATCCATTCGTGGACTGCAGTCCAAGGATGGAAATAGCCGAGTTGGCGGTGTATTGCATGTTCCTGCCTTAGCCCTTGCTTAGGGGCGGTTACTCACTGCTTTATAATTAAAAGTTCGTTTCGCGAAGGTACTTGTGTCAGTTTGTCTGACATGTATTTTGTCAGTCTTTCTTTCTCTTCCTCGTAACGTTTAAAATTGTTTATTAGATTATATTTATCCATAAATCATATTTGCATCAAAACATTATCTGTGTATCATTCTTTCCATTTTATATAAACTGGGTGGTTATAAATTAACGTGAGGTGTTTGGAGCCCTTTAGAGCTTGAAATACTGGGGGAAACATTGCCAAATTTCATGGGCACACACATTAGACCATGGGATTTCGATTTCTGAAACAAAAAAAAAAAAATAGTTTAAAAATCGCCACCAAGGGAAATTTTGGCTCTGCAAAATTTTATTACTCTGATTGTCGAAGAAGTAAAATACTACTGACAAAATATGCATCAATTTTATTAGCGAAAATCGCTTTTTTTTAAATCACAAATGTAGTTTAATATGATCACCATTTTGAAGTTGCAAGAACCGGATACGATGCACACCGTTTCCACGGCAGCTCGTAACATATCAGAATTGATTTCGCTGACTTTTAATGTTACAACATCTTTTAAACTTGCTATATCAAAAACGTGTCTTTTATACACAACCCTTTTCAGCTATCCCCATAACCAAAAAACACTTGGATTGAGATCGGGCGATCTTGGGAGCCATAACGGAAATTCTACAAAATTAGATCATATTAAACCTCATGTGCAAATAGAAGTCATTTTTACTTTGCGAAATCGCTCTGTACATCATATTTTCAAATTTAATTCTCGATAATCAGAGTAATACACTGTTACAGCACCAAGTATTCCCCTGGTGGCGATTTTTTAAACTATTTTTTTATTTCAGAAATAAAAATCCCATGGTCTAATATATGCGCCCATGAAATTTGACAATATTTCGCCCAGGACTTCGCGCGCTAGAGGGCTCCGAAAACCTCACGTTAATTTATAACCACCCTATATATATATATATATATATATATATATATATATATATATATATATATATATATATATATATATATATATATATATATATATATATATATATATATATATATATATATATATATAAGAGGCTGAAACACGTTCTTTAAAAGCTTTTTAAAAAACACACACCTCTCGTCGTTCAAGAATCAACGCTAAACGACGATAATCTAGAGTCAATGCTATAAAAAAAAAAGCTCTGGACGTTTTAGACTAGAGTTTGCTCTACTTAAACTATCCGTCATTCTCGAGTTACCTCTGTATCAACTGCTCGACTTTCTACTAGAGTTACTTTAAATGAAGTGTATGATGTTCTAGGGTCAGTCAACATTACATGAAACGCTCGACGTTCTGAAGGCAATGCTACATAGATGTTCGACACTCTAGAGTCAGTAGGACGTTCTAGAGTCAGCAATACCTTCACCGCTCGAGCTTCTAGATTCAACATTACGCGGACTACAGGACGTCCTATAGTCAATACGACGCACGATGCTCGACGTTTGATAATAAACACTACATGAACACATGCAATACACCGCCAATTTGGGTATTCCATCCAAAGACTTCACACTCTCCAGGATTCCCCGTGCCTACCACATCTCGTGGTTTAACCGGGATAGGGCCTTGAAGAGCGCTCTGTTCTTTTTGAACCAGAGCCAAGGGTCGAGCAAACCCTTGGCCCAGCACCCCCAGAGGTATCGTTTCACTTGGAAGACTCTGTGACCACAACATTTCTAACGTCCTCCAGCCACCATTAATCAAGTCGGTGGATCTTTGATCGGCTGGGATCGAACCCGGGTCCCTCCGGTCACGAGTCTGACGCCTTACCTATCGGGACATCACGGCCCTTCCATCCAAAGACTGCAGTTTCATGCTTGCTTTGCACATCGGTCTGGAATAGGAAGTAACCGAGAAGGAGACCGAAATCCATAACTACATTAACTGTTCGACACGCGAGTATCAACAAAACATGACCAGTAATTTAAGTCCAGCCTCGATCGTCGAAACCCTATGAATTAGAACCTCTATAGATGACAGGCCGACTTATCTGACATTTTGGTTCCAAGACGGCTTTGGATCCAACCTCGTTTAAGTGTTCAGAAATTCGTTAGTTTAATCAATGGTAGCCATATCGTCAAAATACGCCACAATTGAGTAAATTAAACACTAGCTTATGAGGAAATATTTCCGGTAAAGAAACCCATTTTCATCCTTGTTGCTTGTCTACAATTTAAATGAATGAAATATACTTATTTTATTAGTTGAGACAGTTAAACTCCAAGTAGGTCAGCCATCTGAAGTTTATAGAAAGCACCAGTTTTCTTCAACGCGGTTTTTGTACACACATACCAGCGGAACCACACGTGTCTTTTTCGAACCAAAATGTCGGATAAGTCAGCTGCCCTTATACAGGTGCCTGACTGTGAATAACAGAACAAAGCCACTCACGAAGTCGTAGGTGTTGACGTAGTTGTTGACGTAGAGGAGGTTGGTCCACCAGTTGGCCTTGCAGTTGGTGATGAAGGGCTCCAGGGTGATCTTCCACACGGGGCCGGAGCCGAGGATGGGGCTGGCCAGCAGGAAGGCGATGGTCATGGCATAGGGAGGGGTCAGCCTGAGGGGAAAGGGACAGCATGACGTCATCATACGGGGTGTTTTAGATTGAATGTTACAAAAAGAACAGCGCAGTGGGACTGCCGTAGTGGGAAAAATCGTCGAATAAAGAACACGTCACTAGAGGTGCTGTTAAGACAAATCGCTGCTTGAAATGAACAGTGGCATATCTGCAAAAATAGATTTTTTTTTATTACATCAAAAAATTCAATTTTTTTACTCTTCCTTGTGGTAATATCGGCATATCTCTAGTTTCAAAATATGACGCAGCAATCGTTAGTGTCGTTGTGCATAATTATTATTTTGGCTCGCTTCTACTAGTAAATAACGACACAGCCGCCATTGCGTCAGTTCTGAAGAAATTGCTTGGAGGAGGAACATCTATGTCTCTGTAAGTTGATTCGGCATAAATACAATTAATACCATTTTACTTCAAAATACCGTTTTACTGCAAAAACTTTGAAACGCTCTAGTGAAAAGTAGTGTTTTGCATATATGCCACTGTTCATTTCAAGCAGCGAAATGTCATCCATGCAGGAGAAAGCGTACTGGGTCATTCCGTAGAAAGTGGGACATGCAAGTCATTTTTCAAAACAATTTTTTTTGGAAAATTTTTATTTGATTTTGTTAAAAATATGTTAAGTTCTATTGGTAACAGTGTTTTTTTTCAGATAGCTCAAATTAATTACTGTAAAATGAAAGTAATATTCAAAGAATTTTTATGATGTGTAACATGAGTTACTGAGTGAATAATTAATGAAAAAAACCCTATGTAGTTGTTCACATTCAAATGTAAGTTTTAAAGTAGCTTAGAATCTATAGATTTATGTACAATACTTTGTATCAATGAAAAATTTTAACAAGAGCAGAATTTCAAGTTCTTAGTGAACTAAGTATGTCAGATGTCTGTTTTAGGTAACCTGAGTTACCAAAAGAAATTAATTCATTGTTTAATAATTATTTTATGTATTAACATATTTGGCATTTCCTAAATAAGTTAAAAGTAATTTAAAATAAAAAAAAATCAATAACCTTTCCTAAACCTTTTTTTTTCATTAGAATAAATGTTAAACTAAGCACAAGTGTATCAAATGTAACTTGAGTTACCATGGAATGACCCTTCTGCGTTTTCAAATATGTGGGTCGAATTACCGTGTAGACATTTGCCGTGTCACCGGAGGGACACATACGTTAGAGCCCGCCTAATGGAATAGCCAATTTGCCAAAAAATATTCTACTAATAAGCGGAATGTACAGTCGACGCTCGTTATAACTACCACACGTTATAAAGACGATCCTAATACCAACGACCGATGACAAAACCCCCAACTGTATCCCAATATACGCTATGTTCTACCTCTTATAGCGACCACTCGTTATAAAGATCGTTTACTGTAGGACGGAGACGGTCGTTATATCGAGCGTCGACTGTATTCCATTATCCGGGGTTTATATGACTAAAAACAACGGTCTGGTATACAGTCGAACCTGTTTATCTCGAACCTGCCTATATCGATAACCCGTCTATGTCAAAATGTTTCAATTTCTTTGCTTTTACAGCATAATTTAATGTCTTCTCATGTTTATATCGAATGATTTTTCTCGAAAACCTCTTTATCTCGAAATTCGACGACTCTCATTTTTGAATTTCATTTCCAGCCACTTAAACGGTATAATTTGGAGACAAAAATAATCTTTAGCACAATCGTTCAAAGACTATGTTCGTACTTAAGGTATGCATTAACTTGCTGCTGATATAGTCATCACAATTAGAAAAACGGGGACTCACAACACGTTGTATCGTAAAATATTCAACGATATCAATGCAAAACAATCTACAGTGAGCTTTCACTTATGCACCGGCCCAAGGAACCAACGGAAAAAGGCGCATAAGTGAGAGAGACGTATAAGTGAACAAGCCTATTTAAAGGACAAAAACGCAACATAGGTTCTAAGGAGAGAATGAATAAGAATGTTTCTATAGACAAGGGATACATTAGTACGGTTTGGCAATTACTGGGACGTAACTACAATGATAGAGAGAACTAACATTATAGCATACCTAATTACAAACTGCTCCCTTTAAAACGATGCATAATAGATAATTGCACCTATACGAACTCTAGTTCATACTAAAAAAATGCCTTCCGTGAGCAGTAAAGGCGAAAGATTAAAGAGGAAAGTGAAGAAACATGCTTATTTTTTAAAGAAAATTAATACATTGTTTTACATTTTACAGAAAATTCGGCGCATAAGTGAAATATTTATCTTTAGAGCGATGCATAAACGAATGATACTATCATTATTTTTCTATGGAATGTGCTGGAACCATTTAAAATCGTCGTATAAGTGAAAAAGACGCATAAATGAGGCGGCGTATAGGTGAGAGTTCACTGTAATCATCACAATTAGTAAAACGTGGACTCACAACATGTCGTACAGTAAAATATTCAACGATATCAATGCAAAACAATCTATTACGTATTTGACTTTGTTCCAATTGCTTATTTTTGCAAATTTCTTTACTACCTCCGTATCTCGAAACCCCCGTATCTCGAATTTTTCTTCTGTCCCGCGAAATTCGAGATAGACAGGTTTGACTGTATTGAAAATGTATCACATTAAGCAAGATATTATTTTAACCGATATTCCAAAAAGCGGGCTCGAGTGTATTGAACACCTGTTGAAACTTGAATAAATGTAGTTTTGGGGTACATTTGAATTTTCTAAATAAATTAATTGCAACGTTCACTATCTTGTTTTCTTGTTGTCTTATTCAATATAAAACACACTGTACATTACCTAGTTCATCAATTCGAAAAAAAAAAACGTACTAGAAGTGAAAATAACGTAAAGCTCCCAGACTGGATGGTGTAGGGCAGCCGTCGACAACCCGTCGATCGCGATCGAAAGCGTTTTCTGTCGATCGCGGCAATTTTGGACCTTGTTCGTTTGTTCATTTGTTAAGTATGAGGTTTCTGCTGTACTTGGAAAAGTAGCTTCTTTGGACCTTACTTTTTGACGGAGTAGAACTGATAAACTTTGATTTCAAGAATAAAACGTCTGAACCAAAGGTTATTTAAAATTGTTTCAAGCTTTTATAGTCACTATTTCATCACTTTTAAATAAAGGAATAGTACTTGTGTCAGTACATATTCCGAGATGTGAGTTATAATCTGTTACTTTAAAATCAATCGTGTTTCAGGTTAACAAATTTGCGGCATCTCCTTGGAAACCTAACTAGACAAACCTGAAACAAATCCATTGCCTTGGCAGCTTCCATGGAGACGAAGAAAAATTTTCGACCTTGATGCGCCTATTTTAAAGCAACAGGCTATAAAACAAGATTATTTTCGCAATTGATCGCAATTACTTAACAAGTATCAAAGTCCATTTTCGATAATCATCAAGTTTCTATTTGAAGTCAGCATAGCACCTACTAGCCCGTGTATACAAGGAATCCGTTCAAGTCAGTAGTGCGTGCATCCTCCGCCCCCCCCCCCCCCCAAAGTCGATCTCACGTTCGCACCAAATGGGGAAAGTCGATCTTCAGTCGATTAAAAGGGTCATTTACACTATGTCCGAGCGACACGTCCGTCACGATTTTTCTCCCCAGAAACCAGTTTTCGATTAACGTTGCCATGACAGCAGGCCGTCACAATCGGAACCCGTCGCCGTACGGCGAAAGTAGATATTTGTCGTGACGGTCGTCCGTCCAGCAAACAAGAAACCAATCAGAGCCGAGTATAAGCGCCATCTGGCGATTCAAGGCCAGCTGAACTAGCGTTTCATTGGTTTCTACAAGATGAGCGCGCCATTTCTCTTATTGGACGAATACAGTCACGTGCTTGTCGTTCGTCTGAAACAGTATGAATGCCTCTCCCTATTTGGAGGACGTACGTCCGTCCGCTGGGGAAGAAAAATCGTGACGGACGTGTCGTTCGGACATAGTGTAAATGACCCTTAAGGCTGCCGGCCACTGGTGAAAGGGGCAAGCATTGGCCCTTCAGACTTAAGTTAGCATCTTCATATTCAGCAAAAGAGGGTGGATGCTTGAAAATCATAGGCGGTTCGTACAAGGGGGAAAGTGGAGCGACTGCCCCCTCACTTAAAAAGGAAAAGGGTCTTTGCCCCCTCACTTTTCACGGCGAAAAAGCAATGATCGAGTGAAAAATTATTTTTTTCCCAGTAGATTGATTAATTTCACGAAGATAAAAACTGAAAATTCCAAAAATCAGACTTTTTTCATGCCAGTTGATAAAGATGAGGGAAAATCAACCAGCCTAGAGAGGCCATATTTCGCATTTTGAAGAGGTCATTTTATCAACAATATTAAAATCCAATAATATAGCCAAACGTAAAAAGAAAAAAAAAAAAAGGTTCAGAGGTACTGCAGCATCCCCCCGGCCCATTTCTCCTGACCCCCCACTTTCAGAGCCTAATTACCGCAGGGGCACGCTGGGCACAGGCGTCTCCTCTTAGATTTCATGGGGGCCCAAAATCCTCTTACTTTTTCCAATGCCTCTTAAATACTAAATGCCTACTGTATATTTTACTACAATGCCTACTGTGTATGTCGACGTATATTTTTCTCTTAATAATTTGATAGCATGATTTTTTTTTTAAAGTTCGATCTTTGCACAAAACTTTTATTTCATTCTGATATTGTAAGAATTTTTTTACTCACACTTAAGAATTTCTTTAACACATAACTGATATGAGAAGGGGTCGGGGAGCCCTAAAATAGAAATGTGCCCTATGTCCAATGTCAGAATGATCGGACTCTGCCCACTTTTTAGGTGCCCCAGCCGCCTAGGTTGAAAATGCAGAAAATCCATAGCGTCCACACAGGGACGGATACAAGGGAGGGGCGGAGTTCTCTTGAATTACTCACCATTGCTAATTTTTATTTTGTATATCTTTTTCTTTTCTTTCCAATGAGTCTGCGTTAGAGGCGCTACCTTCCCGAACCGGTGCGATCCCCCGACATAGCAGCTATTCTTTCATGCAGCACCACTATCGACGGATGCCATCACCACGAAAATTTTGATGCCTTTCTCATCCTCCAGATGGCGGCACCTGTGCTCTACTCCATGCGAATCTGAACTAGGTTTTCCATTTTGGCAAGAGCACCTAAGTCAAACGAGTACTCGAGGGATCTATCGTATCTGCATCACTTGGTAAAAAAAGAATTCGAAGTTAAGAATATCTAATTACCTCCAAAATCGGTGAAATATGTACATGAATACATTGAGTCCTTTTCTCTTCTCTTGAGATTTGACAACACCATAAGTCACCAACATGCCGCTGAAAGGAGAAAACGGAGATCATAATTTTGTAAACATTAATAGACACATAAAAAGGAGCAAAATATTTTTACAGCAATCCTGAACTTTACAAAATTTGTAAAAGTATGCATTTAAATTTTAGTTTTATGATCCAATCAAGCAAATGTCGGAATGCTTGTAGTAACAGCATCTGGAGAAATTTCGCCCTTATGTGGTGTCAGCAGCCTGGAATTGTTTTTGCAAAGCTGAGGACTAAAAAAAAAACCCCCCCGTCATGAATAAGCTGAGTGTATCTTCACGTTGGTAGCTAAAAAAATTAACACTAGCTATGCTCTGGCTATTTCTGACAGGTGAGCCCAAACAAGAGTGGACAGAAAGGGGGCAATGCACCTGAGAAATTCAATACAAAAACAAAGTTGAGATTTTAAATCAATTTTGATGTCGGTGATTTTGCGAGCTAAAAAATTTCTGAATTTTGCACGAGCAGAACCTAAAAATTATTTCATATATCTTGATAAGTGCCAACTACAAATCGCTGCTTGTAATGAACAGTGGCATATTTGCAAAACACGACTTTTCAGGAGAGCGTTTCTAAGTTTTTGCAGTAAAACGGTATTTTGAAGTAAAATGGCATTAAGGATACTTATGCCGAATCAACTTACAGAGACATAGATGTTCCTCCTCCAAGCACTTCTTCAGAACTGACGCAATGGCGGCTGTGTCGTTGTTTACTAGGAAAAGCGCGCCAAAATACCAACTATGCACAACGACACTAGCTATTGCTGCGTGATATTTTTAAACTAGAGATATGCCGATATTAACACAAGAAAGAGTAAAAAAAAAAGGAATTTTTTGATGTAATTAAAAAAAAATCGATTTTTGCAGCTATGCCACTGTTCATTTTAAGCAGCGAAATGTGGCGCCAAACTAGCCCAGTGTTAACAAGTTATGCAGTGTCTGCTACTGTTGTAGTGTCAACTAAGTGGTCCAGGGTTAATTACTGGTAGTTTTCACTTTTCAGTGCGAATTAAAAATCATAAAAAGTCAATATACCTCATGAGGATAAAGGTGTCGACTGTTAACATGGAATTAGCAACCACTTGAAACCAGAAGTCAGGCGGTAGAGTTGAAAGTCTGTTGGCTTGCACTGAAATGAAAATTGACATTCAGTACATTATTGTACTGAAAAATTCACTAAACGTTTATGGTAAATATTACTGCAAAATAGTACTGTACAGAAAATTTTTACTGTAAATTTTACGAAGAAAAATATAGGATTGCAGTGCCGATGGATGGACTGAACGTATTGAGAGAAGTACTTATTACCGAATTTCAGCTCACCAAATGTGTTTCATTGGGTATGGTGGATAGGAAAGCTGATTTTCGTTTTTTCTACCGTGGGAGTTTTACAGTAAAAAAAGGATTTTGCGGTAAAAGACTGATCGCTTATACTGTTCGAGTATTTTTTGATAAATGGGGTCAATCGGTCATTATCAGGGGTTCCCAAACTTTTTTTGTTCCATGGACCCCTTTTGAGCATTTTCTAGTTTTTCGTGGACCCCCTTCCTAGGGGTCGTTCGAAGCTAGTCAGACACTACAATGATTGAACTCCAACACTCCAGAATCTCAAATTAGACTTTGTACCAACCTTGAGAGGAGCTCCAATGTGTGAGTTTTGAAGCTTTCGCGCATAGTTTCCAGCAACTCTTGATATAGAGAAAATTACAACGTTAAGGAGGAACAAGTGAGCAGGGAAACTGCAGACACGTGTTTCGGCGTTACAAGGAACGCCTTTTTCAATGCAAAAGAAAAATGAGCTTATGGATGCACAGACATCCGACAAAAGCTTTTGTCGGATGTCTGTGCATCCATAAGCTCATTTTTTTTTTGCATTGAAAAAGGCGTTCCTTGTAACGCCGAAACACGTGTCTGCAGTTTCCCTGCTCATTTGTGCCTCCTTATAATATAATCCTCCTTATATATAATGTAATTTTCTCTAGATCACTAGCACAAAGGTATTTAAAAACTCAATTCTTGATAGTTTTTAGCTCTGTTGTTTCCGGAAAGAAAAAAAAACGGTCACTACTGCGTTAACAGTCATTCAGGGTTGTTTTTTTTTTATTAGCATTGAGTAATTGTGTGAACTCGTCGCTGTTCTGTTCATTAAGGTTTTTCTTTATTGTCCGACCAAAATATCTGCTTTAGCTTTAGCTTCAGAAAAAAAGGGAAAGAATGTTTTTAAATATTTAAACGCGCTTCAAAATTTCGGTCCAGAGTGTTCACAAATTGCTTCATTAGGTCTAATTTCAAGTGCAACGGTAGCATCAATTTGGCTAACGGGTTAATCTGTGCTTTGAGTTCCTTTTCTCCCTAAACACGGATTTCGGTTTTGTCGCCATAGAACCGCCATTTTTGCGTAATGTCTCTCGAAGCTTTCAACTTCGCAAGACAACAAGGAAAAACGCGCCATTTGGCGACTTTTTGAAAATGCGCCAAGCAGGGACCCAAAGCGCATTTTCACCGGCTAATTTCTAATGGTTCTTGCTTGATATTATGTTTTCCTGTCCCAAATTCGACTCTCCTTAGCCATATATGCTGTACTGAATTTGTAGTGTATATATGTCTTGCGTTCCCATCTGAAAACCAGTCATCTTGATATCTTTTAGTGGCCAATTGTATTCTGTATATTTTAATTTTTCCAGTGACATTTTTAC